>BJCM01101237.1:0-12841 GCA_018326385.1 Flaveria bidentis
CTAATATTAAGATTTGCTCAAAATTTGAATCTCAATCGAACAGACAGTAGGTCATGCGACTGGACACCCGGATGAACTACAATCGCACGACTGAGCCGGACGAATGACTCAGTCGGCCAAATGAACAATGCGAATGAGCTCAGTCGGTCGACTGAACCAGTCACAGGTTCAATCACCCGATTGAACTCAGTCGTATGATAAGTCACCCTTAATGTATTCAGTCGCATGTTAGGTCAAACAACTGAACCCAGTCGTATGGTTCAATCGCACAATTGAACTAGACTGACCTCAAATAGGTTAATTTGAAATTGTTTCTGTTGTGTGATGATCTAATTTGTATGCTTCTTGTGTTACAGATTCATGGTAGATCGTTGGATCATAAACACCAAACACAATATTTGTGCTCATTCGGACGCCACCACTTGGAACGCTGCCGAGTTTGCTGGCATCATTGCATTCCTGAAGAGATCATGGATACACCGAGCCATATCTACACCATGCACTCCCTACAGGTCTATACAGCAGGCCTTCTGGTAGGGTGCATCAGTTGACCGATCTCGTGAGCCCTACTGCATCAGGAGTACTATATTTAGGCAAGACATATAGGTGACAGCCGCAGATCTTAGACGCGTACTTGACCTGGGTGATGATGCTGCTCACCCAACCAGGCTCCACCCTCTAACTGTGAGGGGATGTTTCCTCAGGATGAAGTACTCTGGGGATATCAATGCAGGTGTGCTAAACAAAAGCAACTTGTGTCCCCAGCTCAAGTACTTGGCACACGTCATATTGAAGTGCATAGCTTCGAGAAGGGGTGGATTTGATGACTTATCAGACCAAATGCAGAATGCCTACGTGGCACTGGTGCTGAATCACCCCTTCAACTTCTCCAACATGATATTTGCATACCTGATAGAGAATCTTGAGGCCAAAGGCAAGGAGGGCTTCTTTATGTACCCAAGATTCTTACAGATGATTATAAATGAGAAGTTGTCTTCTTTTCCCAAGGAGAGCCATGATGCGGTATCACTTGAGGTGATGGATGACACTACACTGGGCCGCATGAAGGTCTACAGGGGAAAACAAGTCAAGCCCCCTGTGAGGAGACTGTTCGGGCACCTGGCTCGGGAGGAGTATGTGGCGCCGGAAAGGCGTAAGTGGCGCCACGAGGAGAGTGATTCAGATGTAGAGCAAATTGCTCTTCCATCTGATGATGACAGTGGCGCTGGTGGAGATTCTGGCCCCGCTGCTGCTAGGGCCACCACTACACATGTTATACCTCCACCACCCACTCATGGAGAAGCCACCACCGCCAGTTTCCATCAGGATTTTTGCCCTCCTGATGAGGAGGAGGGGAGTGAGGAGGAGGGGAGTGATGAGGAGCCACTGACTAGGACTGTGGGCAGCAGGGTGGTTGCCACAGAGAGAGGTATAAGGGTGGTTGGTGGACGCCAAGGGGAGTCCGGGGATGTTGTTGCTGCTGATTCAGATCCCTCATATACCCCGTACCCACCCTGCATCCAAGGGGGAGCCACAGTGCCTAAAGGAACAAGGAAGAAGAGAATGGCTCACCCCTATGGCTAGGGGTGTTCAAAAAATCTGATATCCAAAACTATCCGAAATCCAATCCGTATCCGAATCCGAATAAATCAATCCGAATCCTTATTCGGATATTCGGATCGGATCTCATCCGAATCCGAATTCCTTATTCGGATTTCAGATCGGATTTCGAATTTCACAATTTTTTTATTCGGATTATTCGGATATCCGAATAATCTGAATAAGACTTCAACTATATTTCTAGCCTAATACTCACTACTCAACTATTTATCATGTTTTCAACTCAATACACAAGAATATTTACACATTCTAGTAATAATCTTAAATAATTATGCAATAATCGACCGTTATTCTAAATTAGAGATTCTAATCTTCGGGTTTCATACAATTATCTATTTTGTTTCAGTTTTGAATTTGTGTACAAGTCAATTTTTTTTAGTTTTATATTTTTTATTTTTATTTCCAACTTATAAAATATTAAAAATAAAAAATTAGCAAAAAAAAAACAAAAAACAAAAAATAGAAAAAATGTTATTTGGTTTATTCGGATTATTCGGATAAATTCGGATTATTCGGATATATCCGAATCCGATCCGAATTGAATTCGGATAGATTCAGATCGGATAGAGAAATCCTTATTCGGATCGGATCGGATTTCGGATAGGGTCCTGAAATTTTCAAATCCGAATAATTCGTTATCCGATCCGAGAACACCCTTACCTATGGCAAGAAGGGGAAGAGACTGAAGTTTACCTTGACCTCTGCTACAGCCACAGCCACTACCTCATCCACTACTTCCACCACCATCATTCCACCTGCCACCACTACTACCACCTCACATACCACCACTACCATAGCCACTCCACCACTAACCCACATCACATCCACCACCACTATAACTCACCCATCACCACCCTCACATATACCACCTCCCATATTCACCACTGCCACCACCACCACCTCTAGCCACCAGGCAGGACCATCATATCACTCATCTTTTCCCTCAGGATCATCTCTACCTCCTAGTGGGGTATAAGAATAGCTTTCAGCGCTAAACTGTATGGTGCTGAAGCTGTTAGCTGTCGAGACGAGAAGATTGCTAAGCTCCGACAGTTAATAGAGCTTACTGTTGCACAATCACAACAGATCTCTCAACAGGCACATCAGATTGAGGAGCAGGCTCAGCATATGGCTGCTCAGAGTCAAGAGATTGCCCAACTCAGGGAGCAGAACGTGCTATCCACTAAGAAGATCGAGGAGTTGGAGGATGCCAAAAGGACCATCATGCTCAAAATTAAGGGCACAAAGGCTGAGCCTCTGAAGATCCGAGAGGGAGATGGTTGATGATGGTGATGATGATGATAGTGATGATGATGATGATGATGATGATGATGATGGTGATGATGATGAAGTTGATGATACAAAGGGAGGTGATGATGAAGATGGAGGAGACGATGAAGGAGAAGGAGATCCACCTGCTTATGGTGCCCAAGAAGCTAGTGAGAGGCGGATCAAAAAGAATCAAGATCAGGGTGCCTTGACATCAGCCCCGACAACAGAGGACCACATGATTTAGGACAAATGTAATGCATAGATGTTTATGTAATTTAAATCATGTGTAATTAAATATTGTATTCAACTTATGTGCATGAATGTTTATGTATATATTTAATGTTTACTGTCATAATTTACTGATGAATGATGTATTACATGTTTTAAATCAAGCAGATCCAAACTTTCAATGATATGAATACGATGTTGCTCCCCTTCAGCAGATTAAGACTCAGTTCACTATGATCCTTGATCTGCAAGGGATTGTCAGGAGGTCAGTGAGCTATGCTCTCGAAGAAGGAGAAATCATTCATGACCTCACTGGTGAGCAACTGGCAGAGATGTTCCAGTTAAATCCGGATGAACTGGTAAAAGATGCCCCTACCGGCGATGTTGCTAGTGATGGCGAGCTCCACGGTGTTGATGAGATAGAGATTGAAGATGTCACAACACAACACTATCCTGAATATACTGATCGAGAGGGAAATGTGGTCCTGATTTTGGAGATACACTCGACAGTGACATGTATGCTAAGCTGGATACGATGGAGAGGGAGACCGAGAAATCAGAAAGCCAAGGCCAAGCCTCGAACGTTGATGCTGAGACCAAAAAGGCTGAGTGGGCGGCTTGTTTTGTAGAGATCTGTGCCCAACGAAAAACGCCAAAGCCGAGTGCCTACGCCAAGCTCTATAGAGTAAAGAAGCATCTAAAGGTGTCTGGCAAGATTATAGCGTAGGCTTACTTTGAGGATCTAAATGTATATGCTGTGAAGCGGGAAAAGGGAATCGAGTACTTCAAATTTCCACATGATCTGAAGACTCTCCCTGGTTTTGAGCTCAACCAATTGGCACGCTTGAACCTGCTGTATGCTGATCCCAGGAAGATGTTAGGCTGGTTTGAATCTGCGTTGAAGAGAGAATACCACACTCGATGGGTTAACTTCAAGCCTTAATAACCTACGAGGTACATTCGAAGGTTGGAGGTGGACCCAAGGACTGGGAAACCCAAAGTGGTGTTGAAGTGGAGTCCTCCTCGTACTATGTCAAAGATCCCCATGAGGGAAATGCCACAGGATTTCACTCCCCACTTCAAGTGGTGGTATTATGACTGGAGAACAGGAGAAACGGTCATAGTATTACAGAAAGAGCGCCAAATGGAGACCATCCCGGTATTTGACCCAATGTGGCTAACCAACCTGTCAGCTAGTGATGTTTATACTTTATACAGGTGACCATTATTCTATGATCCACAGGATATCGTACAGGTCCTCCAATTTCAGAACGTGATAAGACTCTGTTTTGCTTTTGAGATACATGCTGGAGTCACAGTCGAGGAGAGGCATAAGAAGTTTGATGAGCTAATGAAGGATGCCAAACAATGATAGAAACTAGGTCCAAGGGGGAGTTTGTAGATACATATGTACCTAGTTTACGATCTTAATATAATATGTCTGTCATGTCCTTAATGTAAATGAAATATATGAGTTGAATGAAACAGAATATGTGATTGATGATCTTAATATTGAATGTTTCAGTGTATGTTTGAATGTTTATTGTTTATTAACGCATATTGAACTAATTATATATGTTTGTGGTTGTTTGAATAAATCTTAGTAAAGTAACGATTGAGAAACATATTCAAACTTAGTCGTATGTAGTTTTCATGCGAATGGCCCATGCTAATGGACCATACACATGAACAACTTCATGCTAATGAACCCGTCGCACGACTGAACCAGAAGACTGGATCAGTCGCACGATTGTGACATGAGATTGACTCAGTCGCACGACTGAACACTCAGTCATGCGAATGGATCAACCGCATGACTCAGTCGCACGACTGAACCATGCCAATGGTTCAGTCGCACGAATGAGAAACCCTAACCTATAAATACCACTTAACTCGTGAAAAAATAAAACACTTCGAATACCTACGTACTAAATCGTACCCTAGCCATCCAGAGACTTCTTAGAACCTGTTCCAAGTTCATAGATCGCACTAGATCGATTTGCATTCGTTCTTAACGTTTAGATTCAATCTAAAATTGTTTTACGTGCATTCTCACTTATTAGATCGTCAATCAAATAGGATTCCGCACTATTTGAGTTGGTATACACGTATATCAGTTAGTACTTCGTCCCGTACACGATCCTAACAATATTGCGGTTACCAATTTCACTTTTTTCTGGTATGTAACATGATATTCTTGAACCACTACCGAGTTTAAGACAGGAACAGACAAGGAGGTAGGTTATTTAGTTTTTATGTCATGATTTTCTGAAATAGGTTCTTCTATGTAGGATATTACTTTAGTTTATTCGGCTTTCTGAACCCAATAAAGTTGGGAATTGCACTTAATTTCTCATCCGCTGCACCACTTAAAATCTTTATTGCAAAATAATATCTTGAACATTTTAACAATTTAATGTCATGGGTTTGACTTTCTCGTTGGTACTTTGTTAAAAGATAAAATGTTCTTCCGGAACATGCAAGCCATCCCTTTCCCTTTAGACTAATTCTATTATATATTCCAATATGATTCTATGAAGGATTTATATGCAAAAAGCAGGATTAGTCACGTATGTGTCATAATATGAAAGGTTTTTGGAATTATGCTTATACTAAAGAATGGTACGATATATATTTATTAAACAGAGCCGGGACACTACTTCAACTTGGATGCACCTGTTGTTTCTTCAAACCAACATGATATCAAAAGATGCAACCTCATTGTACGTAGCAAAATGCATGCATGATGATCTACATTAAAAGTAACATAATGGAGAATTTTGCAAATAAGATTTTTCCATAGGAGCTAACTCATTTGATATCCTTCTTTCATATGCTAAAAGCCTCTAAATTTCTTGTTCCGCATGTTTATTGTTGATTGTTGAAAGGTCTTTGATGTTATGGGTATTGGATATAGATAGAAAATGCTTATCTTAAACCTTAACAAGCACCAATGGAACATAACTACTTAAGAATGCCGAAGATATAAAACTTTTAAATGTTGTTGGTTTTTAACATATTTTTCATTCTAATGATAAGATGGTTTTGTCCCATCTTGATCATAATGACACTGAAAAACAAGTATCATTTTAAAAAACTTTTAATGTTTCTAATATCCTACTTATATATTTAATTTCTTGAAACCTTAACTGTTGTTCGCATCTTCTATTTTCAGTCTATTTTTATATTCTAAATGCAATTGTTATATTATTTTAATCTCGTGATGGTTATTCGTGATCTATTAAATCTATGTAAAATCACAAAAGGAAAAGACAACAAAGCTGTTATTGCAAGTGACATCATGTATGTTTGTTAGTTGTTTTATGTTTACTAATAGTTTAAGCATCCATCAGGAATAGTTTGTTAAATTTAATGTTCTACTTTATGATGCACTGCCAGGTTTATTGTTGGACAATATCCAAGATTTCTAAGTGCCCGTTGGAAGTTCTTGAAAAATGTCATAAACAAGTAGTTTGAGTTCATGCATGAAACACACCTTGGCGAACAAGGTTTGTTGTTGGACAATATCAAAACTATAAGAATATTTGCAGAGGCTGATGAACCTTCTTAATCAGGTAAGATTATTCTATAACTTTTTTTTAACTAGAATACTATGCTATATGATGTCTTTTTTTTTAATGCGGAAAATGACTAAGATTATAGGACATGCACTCGGTAATTTTGATTACTTAAAGGACCCGTATATGAATAGGATCGTGCTTGATATATTGAAGGTTTGCATCTGTATTAAACATTTGAATTTCTTTTATACGCTTTAGCAATCTAACCATATGTGTTAGACCTATGAATCTGTGATGTGATTTTGTAGAATTTTATGTATTTTTGGATTTATTATTTGGTATTTTAGAATGGCTGTGTTTTCTACACACAAATACAACTACTGCCAGGCACTTGGAGACCCATTTTTTTTTTCATGAATTGTTGAAGAATTCAAACTAGAACATTACACAACCATTGAATTCCCTTAAAATATTTCCAAAACAAAACAAAGTCAAACCTTTTGTATCTTATACGAACAGGAACATAAATCGACCACTCCTAACATGTGCGTACCAGAACATCAACAGAAAACCGAACAGTTTACGAACCCATCGAACAAAACAATAACATGGATGAATCTTAGAATTGTGATAACACTTTTAGATTAAACCAATTGATGGTACACTCAATGTTTAATCGGATTAGACTAAGATTCTTGAAAACTTGAGTTTGAAAGTAGTCAGAGATAACCGTAGTCCGTACCACCGTTCCATCTTAATGGATCGATTTAAAACCCATGTACATCTCAAATAAATAAAGCCCACTTATTTAATAAATAAGTCCCAAGTATTTTTTATTTAGTGAAGTATATGGTCCAACAAAATTACTAAACATTAATTAAAATAAACAAGCATCTACTCCGCATCTCCTAACTTGTTCATAAATAATAATAATTATTAGATCATCAAGCTAACCCAATAACACTAAAACAATATCAATAACACTAAAATTACCAACATGAATAACTTAATTTTTTTTGACATGCTTAATGTCCGCAAGTATGTTATAAAGTCCAATCACCTTTTCTACAACATGATCTCATGTTTTTGAGTGGCTTGTACCTATCTCCATAGGCAATAATAGTTTAGAATTTAGGTTTTATATTACTACATCCCAATTTGAACTTTTGCATATTAAAACCCTTTTGGCAACAATTAGATCTTAGGTGTTATATCACTTTATAGATCAAACAGGTTGTCTTTTAACTTTAAATTGTAAAATTTAGTGTGGAATTTTTTTCTTTTTTGTTCATCGAACTTGATAAAACAATGCATATAAATAGAAATAGTTTGGCAATTGACACCAAGAATCATGTTCACTTACCTTTATAGTTTGTATGACTGACAATACTTGTGTTTTTATACACATAAGCATGCCATTTTACTCAATTTCATTTCAAATTTGTAGGGTACTAACCTTAACAATGGTTCTTTCACACGCTAGCATCTTCGTTAAATTTAACACTATAATAAACACTTTGGTTTTTATAACTTGGCTTTATTAAGTAGACATATTGATAAATGTTCTATGTTTCTTGCAGCACTAAGCAACAGTTCTCTTGCAAGTGTGCATCATTGACACCAAATGATTCTTATTGCTCATTTATATACTGGGACTACAGGAGTCTGATCTAAAGAAGTCAAGTATGGTTGAGCCACTAACACGTGCGAAGTACATGTGATTAAAATTCTACTATTCAAATAATGTCAGGTTTCTTTGAATAAATCAATTTAAGAGGCTGAAAACATTTTACTAACACCATAGGTGACTTTTAACTGCCATGAGTGGGATACCAGATATGGTGGTAATTGTTGTTTTTGTTAGGGTGACTTTTAACTCATTGGATCCAATTGAGTTGTTTTATATTTAGATAAGCTTTTAAGTTTTACCCATTCAACCAAATTGACTATTGTAAAGTATATGGGTTGAAATTGCCACTATTCAATGCATTTTCTAGATAAGGAATTTATCTCATATTCACTAATCTTGATTTCTTTCTTGATTGTGTCGTCCCATTTATTGCAAAATGCATAAATAATATAGAAAATACTATAGTCACATGTCTCAATGATTTGTTGGAACGCATATCTTGGTTGAATTTTATCGCTCTATATAGAAGTAGACCTTTTGGACTTAAAGATCATCACGTTGCTTAAAATCCTTCAGAGTACTTATGTTATGTGATCTCTCTTGTGTTTTACATATTTTGAAAATTACTTGGGCTACCTGATCTGTATGGTCAAGTTATTGCTTTGCTTTATATATAGGTCACAGTTACAATACTTGTGTGTGCATCACATTTAATAAATTAACTTGTATGTTGTTAATGTCTTGACTTACTTATAAGTTTAATTTTTTTATTTTAGCTATAAGGTTAGTAATCTCTATGGTTTTCAACTCTTTTCCATGGTCATTAATATATATAATGACTCTTCGTTCGCAACCCACAGCTCCACCATGGTGACCTTATCTATTGACGTTATCATCTTTGAGATATTAAACAGATTTCAAGATAAGGACGTGAGCCAATCTAAGTGTGTTTCAAGGAATTGTACGCCTTCCTTTTAACATCAGACTTTGCAAGAACACATTATTCTCGCTCAATACGACCTGAGTTACATACTACTAACTCGGTTTATTTTTCTACCTACTTAACATCATCATAACGAATAACAACTATGAGGTGACAAAACAACCGCACCCGCCGCAACGCGCAAGCATTCCACTATAAGGAATTACGTGTTAGATACACACTCAAGTATGCGTGTTGTTTCATATGTGTTTGTTAATGCTCATTGAAATTGATTTGATTGACACGTTTTGAAACAAATTAGTTTTATGCATAATTGTCATCTTTTTAAAACAAAGGTAGGTGGGGGTTCTTCCTTAACTTGAGTTTTACACTTTAGCCTCCCAATAATTTTTTAAACTTTATAAAATGTCACTTTAACACCTTAAGTTTCAAAAGTCTTGGGCTTACTCAAAAACTAATTTCTTATGTTCGTATTTTATGTCATGTTGGTATAAATATAAGCCCGTCTATGTTTTTACGTAAGTTTTATTTATAAAATACTTGGGTCAACTATTCAACGTTTATGTGATTATATTTATATACGCTTTGAGATGGTCCACGTTTCGACGTTCGTTAACTTTTGATGTAAACTTTGTTTAGAAACGAGTCGGGTCATACATAAAATGTTTGTGGTTTTAAGTTGGTCGACGTTTCGTCGTAATTTTGTTTGGAAATGCGTCAAGTCAAATATAATGTGTTTTTATTAGACTGTAAGCTAAGTTAACTCTACGTCTCGACGTAACTTTAGATTGAAAAAGAATCGAATCGATTGTAATCTATACTTTATTATGCCCACTTGAGGTTGTTGCAACGTGCAATTGATGAAAACCTAGTTATATTTGTTATTTAAGGTACATGCAACGGGACGATCATGTAGAGTCTCATAACCAATTAGTAGCACAATACTTTTGTTGATTGTCAGTCAACTGGAAACAAACATCTGGAGCATTAATATCAATCGAAGTAAACAAACCGTCAGTAATATTTTTAGAAGTATTTTTATTTTCCAAGATGTTAATTTATTTTTAATGATGTGCTTTTATTCATTTTATTTTCTTATCGAAATTAGTTTGGTTTTTCAAAAATAAAATTATTGAAAAAAAATGAGAAAACGGGGGAAAAAGTAGGACGACGCCATAAACGTGGAAAACTGGGGAAAATAGGAAAAAACTTACGTGTCAAACAGAGAAAAACGAGGATAATGAGAAGGTTGCCCGTGGCCCTAATGATAAACTCAAAACCCTACTAATACCATGATAACCAATAAGAGAAGATCAAACGGCCTTCATAAGGCATGGACACTTGTTCATTTGCAAATAGATAAAATTGGACAAAAATTTAACAGTTCATAAACAGCCTTGCGTTCACTCATTAATAGCAGAAAGTAGTACCATTGCATCACAAAGGGAACTATTTCGTTCAATATCAGTGCAAGTGCTAAATGTGCAAAACAAAAGAGGAAAACTATCTCCGAGTCCAAATATTATACCAAATTTGGCAAAATTTCTTTGAAATATAGTATTACTTTTCAGTTTTATGATTATATCATAACCTTTTTCACTTTGAAAGCCAATACAGAATGAGAAACAACGTACAAGCTGCAATGACAGCAGATAGGATGAGTGTATCCCTTGATTTCTTTCTTCGTATAGAGCCTGCAAACAATTTGTAAGAACTTTAGATTTAATTGGCTTTGAAATTTGTTTTTGTTATTCTTATTTTTTTATTAGTAGATAGAAAAACAGAAAGAGTAAAGAGTGATACCAATTAGGCCGCGAACGATAGGGAATTTGTCACTTAGTTGTTTAACTTTCCCTTGAACATCACCAAACATGGCCCTCTGATAACCCAAGGCTGCTCTTGTTGTTTGAGCTTGAGTTATGACATCATCTATCTGCATGAAACCGAATATGTGTTTAGTAGAGGTGAGGATTTCAACCCATTACTAAATTGAATGGGTTGATTTGGTTTCTTTTTTTACTTTGTTATCTCAAACAAATCATATATAAAAACTTGCCAAAAGGAGGAAGGGTTAAATGGGTTAGAAGTCATGTAAAGTATTTTTCTTAATGCATACAACCTCTTATATTGTTTTTTTCCAAAATTTATACTATGAAATAGTACTTTTGTAATCATAAATATTGCATTAGTTATTCATTTTTTTCTAAAATGGACTATAAGTGTTTGCGCCCAATGTGACCCGACTTGTTTCAACCCATCCAAATGAGATGCTTCAACCTAGGTCCATTTTGACTAGTTAGCCAACTTGCCCCTTGCCACTAGGGGTGCAAAGTGACCCAACTACTGGTGAGCTACTCGCATGCGACTCCTTAAAAGCTTGCTTTGAGTCAATCCTAAATGAGCGTGATCCAAGCTCATGCCTAACTTGGAACGCACACTTAAGAAACAAGCTTGAGCCGAGCGTCATACAATCCAAATTAGGCTCGCCAACCTAACTGAACATTTAGTTATATAGAATACTAGGTTAATACCCCATGTATTATACGAGTTGAATAAATAAAATATAAATAGTTATTAACAAAAATTAATAAATTATAAAACGATCTCTTGATATAAGATATGATTGACATTACGTACAAGTGAAAAGAAACGATGTCACTTTTTAAATTTTGTTACATTTTTTTTGTTTTTCTCAAAAAAGGTTGGTTTTTAAATAAATTGTATCAAATCGGAGGTGCTAGGCGGTAGTCGGTCAAAATTGGTCAAAGCCGGACCAAATCGTCCTAATCGGCGGTGTTCCGGCGATTATAACCGCCGGATTTTTCAATTCCGACGCCGGATTTGCTGATTCCGGCGAGAAAACGCGACTCCGGTGACTGGAGTGATCGGAAAGCAGCGACCCGGCGGTGATGGAACAACGGAAGGGAACGGCTGTTCTATTTTAGGGTTAGATTATTTAATTAAGTTTTTGAACTTTTACATTTAACCCCCTCAATATTCACCAATTGACAAATTATCCCCCAAACTTGCAAATTATTTCATTAAAAAGTATAAAATTATATATAAATTTGTAAAACTATACATAAAAGTCTGATCCGATTAATTCCGATTAATCCCGATTAATCCCTATTAATCCCTAGTCCCCATCTCACCGCCCGACTAGCGCCTAGCGATTTTTACAACACTGATAATTAAATAATAAATATGACCATATATATATATAGAGGAAGGTTCCATTGAAAACCATGTTATAAATGAAAACCAAGGGTTACATATATGTAAATACATGTCATAAAGTATACAACTAATAGTTACGTATATGTAGGGATTATGTATATGTACGTACGTGTTAATAAGTGTACAACTAAATATTACGTACATATAACTTATACAAGTTATGTATACGTAAGTCGTTTCGTCATCATTGTCATTCCTTGGAGTTTAAACTAAATAATATATAATGAATTCAAAAAATAAAGTTGAATTTTACTTAAATATACTTTAAACAATAAAAAGGTCGAATCAATTATAAATTATGTGATTGGGAAGTGGTTGTTTTCACGGTTTTCATTTATAAACATGGTTTTCATTTGATCTCTCCCCTATATATATATATATATATACACA
>BJCM01101264.1:0-11368 GCA_018326385.1 Flaveria bidentis
CCATGCTAATGGACCAGCCGTGCGACTGAGAGGTGCGGTTGGGACATTCGTAAGACTGAACCATAAGTATGGTCCAGTCGCACGATTGAACCATATGCATGGTTCAGTCGTACGATTGAACCATACGCATGGTCTAATCGCACGAATGGGCCCAGTCGCATCTAATATGGGCCGAGGCCTATATATACCAGTTTCAATGTGTAGAGAGGAGAGGGTATTGAGAGGAACTCTGCCCGGAGCCTAGGGCTGCCGGATGAGAGGGGAGATCATGCTCGATCTTTCCCTTGCCAAGAGTCTTGATTCTTATGTTGTAACGAGCTTGTAATCGTTAGGTTTTATTAATAAAACCATTCAGTTATAGTTTGTATTATTGTTTGACTTTTGGTTTGTGCTGTTGTTTATCCTTCCGTCAAGAACATGCTCGGATGTTTAGTGATCCAAGCCGACTTCACAACATTTCCTCAGGTTTGAAACATGGAACACATTGTGTACTCCACTAAGTTCTTCGGGTAAGTTCAGTTGATAGGCTACGGGGCCAACCCGTTTGACAATCTCAAACGGTCCCACGTATCTAGGGTTTAGTTTTCCACATTTCCCGAAACGAATCACACCCTTCCAAGGTGACACTTTCAAAAGTACTTTGTCTCCAATTTGAAATGCCAATGGTTGGCGACACTTATCAGCGTAACTCTTCTGTCGGTCACGGGCTGCTGTCATTCGATTACGGATTTGCACAATCTTCTCAGTCTTCTCGTGCACAAGTTCAGGACCGGTAAGTTGACTTTCTCCAACTTCCGTGCAACAAATAAGTGATCGGCACTTACGCCCATACAGTGCCTCAAATGGAGCAGCTTTGATCGATGTGTGATAACTATTATTGTAAGAAAACTCAACTAACGATAAGTGAGTTTCCCAACTGCTACCGAAATCAATCACCCAAGCGCGTAACATGTCTTCCAAAGTCTGGATCGTATGCTCACTCTGGCCATCTGTTTGAGGATGATATGCCGTACTCATGTCTAACCGTGTACCCAAGGCTCGTTGTAATGATTTCCAGAAATGTGAAGTGAATCGAGCGTCACGATCAGAGATAATGGAAATTGGCACACCGTGCCGAGAGACTATTTCTCTTAGGTAAATACGTGTTAACTTCTCCATTCTATCAGTGTCTCTGATTGGTAGGAAGTGTGCGGATTTCATCAAACGATCCACGATCACCCAAATAGTATCGCATCCGCTGGGAGTCCGAGGCAATTTCGTGAAAAAGTCCATTGATATCTGCTCCCACTTCCATACTGGAATTTCTGGTTGTTGAAGTAATCCAGATGGTCATTGATACGCCACCTTAACCATGGAACAGGTTAAGCATCTGCTTACGTAAGTGGCAATGTCAGCTTTCATGTTCGGCCACCGGTACATGACCTTCAGATCGTGATACATCTTGTCTGAACCCGGATTAATAGAGTATCGCGACATGTGAGCTTCGTCCATTACCAGCTCTCGTAGGTCTCCATACAAAGGAACCCATATTCGGTCCATGAAGTAACGGATTCCATTAGACTTGGCTTCCAGTTGCTTCTCCATTCCTCGTAGTGATTCGGCTTTCAGGTTCTCGTCTTTCAAAGCCTCAAGTTGAGCATTACGTATCTGATCGGGTAAACCGGTGTGAATGGAGTTGTAACGCTCAAACTCGCTTCGGCTTAGCTGTCTCCTTTCGACTTAAGGTATCAGCTACCACATTAGCCCTACCCGGATGATACTTGATCGCACAATCATAATCGTTTAATAACTCGACCCAATGACATTGTCCCATATTCAATTCCTTCTGTTCGAAGATATGTTGAAGACTCTTGTGATCGGTATAAATGGTGCACTTGGTACCGTACAAGTAATGTCTCCTTATCTTGAGAGCAAACACAATGGCTCCCAACTCTAAGTCATGCGCCATGTAGTTTTTCTCATGAACCTTTAACTGTCGGGAAGCATATGCGATCACCTTCTCGCGTTGCATTAGCACACAACCGAGACCTTGAATAGAAGTATCGGAATACACCACAAAATCTTCTATTCCCTCGGGTAGGGATAATATCGGTGCCGTGTAGAGTTTCTGTTTTATGAACTAGAATGCTGATTCCTGCTTATCACCCTAACTGTACGCGGTGCCCTTTTAAGTTAACGTTGTAAGCGGTTGAACGATCTTCGAAAATCCTTCGATAAATCGGCGATAATATCCAGCCAATCCAAGGAACTGTAGTACCTCCGTCGGAGTCTTTGGCGTAGCCAATTCTTGATAGCTTCTATCTTTGCCAGGTCAACATGTATGCCCTTCTCGTTGACTACATGACCCAAGAATTGGACCTCCCGAATCCAGAAGTCACACTTCGAGAATTTGGCGTATAGCTGTTCTTGTTTAAGTAGTTCTAAGATCAGTCGAAGGTGTTCCTCGTGCTCTTCCTTGTTCCTTGAATAAATCAGAATGTCATCGATGAAGACAATAACAACCTTGTCCAAGTAGGGTTTGCACACTCGGTTCATGAGATCCATGAAAATAGCTGGTGCATTGGTGCATTGAAAGATATAGAGTCCATGCTCAATAATTGGCTGATAAAAGAAACAATGATTTTGAATGAATCTCATGTAAGAGAACATAAATTATATCAAATCAAAATTAACTCTTTGCAAAAGGATTTAAAAAAATTTGTTTTAGAAAATTACAGTTTAAAAGCCCAAGTTGAGCATCTGACCACTTAACCAAATCTATGGCTGATCATGCATGAACTAAAGTGAAACTTCAGAAGTTTTAACTTTCATCTCAACAATATGAGAAATTGTTAAATTCTCATATTGAATCAAAGAATAGGTATGTGTTGGGATATAATGCAGTTGCACCTCCAATAAATGATAACTACACAACTCTACCTAACACAATGACAAACACTTTGTCAAATCATTTTGTGCCAAGCACCAAGTTTGAAACAAAATCTAATCAGCAAAACAATAACAATGAAACTGAGGTGAGTGAAACTGAGTCTTCTGAATCAGAAAACTTTAAACACAATGACTCGGGATTTGACTTTGATAAATGTGATGACTTGGATGATTCTGATGAACATGATGATGATCAACTAAACATTGGTAAGAATGTTGCTATTGAAACTATCCTTCCTAAAGTACTTGAAGAATCAAAACTGCAATATCCTCCAAAACAAAGAAACATGTTGAAGACTATCTGCAAGAGGATTGCACAATTAAATGAAGGACTTCAAGAACTTAATGAACATCAAAAATTTTCAACTAAGGGAGTTGATCAGTGCAGATCTACTGAGGAGGTACACTTATCCTCCGTAGATAAAGGTAAGAATCGGTTAAAATCAGCAGCAGAAACGTACTTCAGTAGAAGATTTGCGGAAGGCAAAATCTGCTGAATCCGTAGAACATCTACGGAAAGCAAAAACCAAGTCTGTGGAAGAGCTGCCAAAGACGAGAGAAACTGCCAACAAACCTAATCAAAAAGTGTTGGATCCCAAGCAACAGAAATCATCAAAAGTTAAACAAGAATCATTTGATAGTGCACCAAGCAAAAGCAAGGACAAATCAAGTGCTCCATTGGAAAAGGATTTGAAGACTCAAAAGCTGAATAAGAAAAAGAAGGTAGTTGAGTCTGATGAAGAATCTGAGGAAATGTATTGCAAATGGTGTGATATGAAAAATCATAATACTGGTGATTGCTACTTCAGCAGTTATTGTTCCATTTGCAATATGAACAATCACATGACCTCTGATTACTACTTCAACAAACATTGTGCAATCTGTAATAAAAATAATCATTCAACTTAGGAATGTTATTTCCACAAAAGAACAAGACAATGAGCACAAAGAAGTCAAAATCTAAATTGGCTGAATCAGACTCTCAATCCACTGAAAGTAAAGAAGATTCAAAGCAAAAGAAGTTGCAACAAAAACAAAAGCCAAAACCAAAGGATAAATCATCTGCTGAGGGTAAACCTTTGAGAAAAGAACATCAAGTCAATCCAAAACACCTCACAAAAAGGTGGAATTGACTGACAAGAAGCCAAATGTTGATGATACTTTCTTTGATAACTTTGAAAAGGGAACACATGTATCTCATTCAAAATCAAAAGATGATGAAAATTTTAAAAATCAAGGTTCATTGTCAAAATCAAAGCATCAATCAAAGAAAGACAAGGTGAATGAAGAAGAGATTGAGAAGCCAGATCCAAACTTAACAACCTCATCTTCAACAGAATCATCCTCACCACTACCAACTCAAAATAAATCAATTAAGCCTAAAGTTAATATTGAAACTTTAAGACTGATCCATGAAGGAGTAACAATTTTAGACACTGCTGGCAAACCCAAGATCATTAAGGCTTGGGTTGTCAATACTAATTGATTTCTTTATTTGTGCAGGAACAATCGTGGAGAGCTGACAACAAATGGTATGTTGACAGTGGTTGTTCCAGGCATATGACAGGAAACTGTTTCTTCTCCATGACTTCAAGCATAAAAATGCCTCATATGTGGCATTTAGTGGGGATAAGAAGGGAGGTAAAATAGTTGGTGAATGAATGGTAACCAATGGTGTGCTTAAATTTGAGAAAGTAAATTATTGTGAAAATTTGCAGTATAATTTATTAAGTGTGTCTCAAATTTGTGATCAAAATTATACAACATTATTTGATAACACTAATTGTTACATTCTTAAGCCAGGTTTTTCTTGCTCAGGCACCAAGAAAGTGGTATGAAACATTATCATCTTTCTTGCTCAAGCATGGATACAAATGAGGAACCATTGATCAGACACTCTTTCTCAAACAAGAACATCAAGAACTTTTGGTTGTTCAAATATATGTAGATGACATCATATTTGGATCAACCAACAAGAGACTGTGTGAGAGCTTTGAAGAGTTAATGAAATCTGAATTTCAGATGAGTTCAATGGGAGAGTTGACTTTCTTCCTTGGCCTGCAAGTTCATCAGAAAACAGATGACATTTTTATCAATCAAGAGAAGTATATACATCAAATATTGAAGAAGTACAATCTTGCTAATACATCTTCATGCAAAACTCCTGCTTTAACAATAGACAAGATTATGTTTGATCCTACTGGGAAATCTGTTGATCAAAGATTGTATAGATCTATGATAGATCTCTCATGTATCTAACTACCAGCCGACCTAACATAATGTTTGCTGTGTGTATTTGTGCCAGGTACCAATCTGATCCAAAAGAGTCTCATTTGAATGCTGTTAAGAGAATCTTCAGATATCTGAAAGGGAAACCAGCTCTAGGGCTGTGGTATCCAAAAGATGGAGATTTCAGTCTTTACTCATACTCAGATAGTGACTTTGGAGGATGCAATAATAACAGAAAATCCACGACTGGTGGATGTCAATTTTTAGGACCAAGACTTGTTTCATGGCAGTGCAAGAAGCAAACAAATGTATCTGTATCCACAGTTGAGGCTGAGTACATAGCTGCTTCATCTGGTTGCTCTCAAGTACTTTGGTTGCAAAACCAATTACTTGATTATGGTTACAATTTCCTTTAAACACCAATTCATATTGATAATTCAGCTGCTATGTTTATCACTGCTAACCCAAATCAACATAGCAAAACAAAGCATATTAAAATCAGATATCATTTTCTGAGGGATTGCTCAGAAAAGGGATTAATCAAGTTAATCAAAGTGGATACAACAAATCAGCTTGCTGACTTATTCACTCAAGCCTTTGATTCAGTTAGATTTAATTTTCTAATTGAGTCTTTGGGTATGATTAACTTAGATTAATTATCATAAGTAAATCATGTGACTGTCCTTGTAAATAGTAATCTATATGTCACACCCTCAATTTCCACTAACGGGGTTTTACCGCTAAGCGTGTGACATAACCAGGATCTCAGATAAGCATCAGTTACACCAAATGACTCGACAATTACAAAACATATAAGTTGCTTAATAATAATGAAATAAACTAATTTGTATTTAAGTATTGCGGAAGCGAAAATAGAAAACCATTTAGCAATTGTTTGAAATACGCAACACGCGCCCAAACCAATTTAAGTAATGTAAATGAAATTAAATCAGGAAATTAGTTTGGGATGAATACGGAATGATATGCAGTGGATGCTGTGCTCCTAAACCTGCCATTTTAACGACCTGAGAGAAAACATGCAAAAGTCAGTACAAAGACCGGTGAGTTCACAGGTTTATTAGAAAACAGTAAGTAATAGTAATGTAATTCCCAGATTTAGTAATCAAAGCATATAAATGGGTAGCTAGCCCATAGCAATCACTATGTGTATGAAGTCACGACCGAGCTAACAGTAACAATAGTAATAATGTATGCCCCGGTTGTGGATTCCCCTCCACAACACTGTAAAACAGGCTGACCATTCACCCGTTTGACCTCCAGTCAAGCTAGCGCGACTAGCCCGGGAGGGGTTGGTCAAACCCAGTAGATCTACTAACAATCACCTTGCTAGTAACATATTAACGGTCCGAAGGGCGTAGTACAACACCATAGTATGAGGTATATGTAGTATTACGAAATCTAATGTAATGTAATGTTTATGAAAGCAACATGTTTCTCTCCCCCAAAAGAGAGTATAAAGTAAAAGTGGGGCTGTAAACTCACCTGGTATGCATAACAACTATTTAAAGTTTACTTGGAGAATAAGTGAACCGACAACCTTCAGAGGTTACCTAGATCATGTAAGTGCATAAGTACGTGCAAACAGAGAACATGTGGAACCCTAAGCACACCACAACCAAAGACTCAAGGTTTCAGAAGATAGACACATTTGACTCGGTTGACCCGTTTGACCCGTTGGTGACATTATGAGTTATAATTCATTTAAGCAACATAATCATTCATCATGCATGGTTAACATACACCACAACAATCAATTTCCAGTCCCAAACATGATGCCTTAGTTAGTAATCATCATTCATCATCATACATGATCATCAAGTTCCATACAAACCAAATAACACATTCTATCACAATAGCATCCTTAATAAACACGTTATCATGATCCTAACATCAAGAACATGTCCAATTCATAATATCCAACGTTCCTTGAAAATAAAGTTTCTCTTTTGGGAAAGTAATACCCAAAAGTGATCTACCATCTATAACAATCACAATTTCATCAATTACATACCTAATCAAGTTCATAACATAACTAGGCATGATCAACAACACCAAAACTAACATAATTCAGCAATTCATACATAAAAAGTTACTATATTTAGTAAGATATGAACTATAGCATGTATTCTTGAATTCCCAATGATCACAACAACAATCTAACATCTAATCATCACCATGAACACATCCATAACATCAATTCATCCCTAATTCAACGTTCTTGACAAAATAAAGTTACTATTATTAGTAACCTATGAACAAAACTTCCAATTCATCAATTTCTTGCATAATCAACATTAAACAATATGTATACCATCAAACTAACCTACTAGCATCATCAAACAACAACAAAATTCAACATCTTTGAACACACATACGAATTAGGGTTAGGCCGACATGAACAACTCCACAAGACACTAAAACTAACCTTCGATTCTTGCAAGGGAACACGATTTGATGTTGCTAACTTGTTGTATTGCTTGAAATCGGTCCAATCCAAGGTTTCTTTACTTGATTTTGGTCGAAATTCGCAAGGGGAGGAGTTGCGGCCGAATGGGGGTGGGAATTAGGGTTGGGTTCTTTTTATTTCTTTTAATTTTGCATAATTATCATTTAACCCTTGCATTTTGTATTTTTACAAAAAGTAAGCTTTAAACTCTTTTTAAAAGTGTTTTTAACTAAAATAATAAACATATAAACTCATGGCAACAATTATACATTTGATCTTTATAAAACACAATACATACGAATTTATGCACATGTTTCCACGTTACGCGATTAATTCTCAATTTACATGTAAAACACACAAGCACATAAACATAACGCAATAATCACATAATCAGTTAAATTATCATTAATTTAACATTATTAATTATTATTAAGTCACCAACGTTAAATGACAACCAGTGTGTGCTCACTACACGTGTATGCAAGACTTAATGAGACTAACGGAGTTTGGTAACGTAAAATTACCGGATGTCACATTATCCCCATGTTGAAAGAATTTTCGTCCCGAAAATTGGAACGCTGGGCTAACGTACGTAGTGAGTAAGCTAAGCGTTGTGAGCAAACTAGTCAGTTATCCGGCACGTAGACGTGCTAAGGTTTCTGAGATATTCGAAAATAAATCCAAAATAAAGGAACGTAAGGTTTTTTAGGTTTCGCGAGAGTTGTGACATCATCCCCTTGTTGAAGGGAATTTCGTCTCGAAATTGAAGGAAAAGATATCTTAAAACTATATCTTAGGAATTGGAAGTTTGATTGTTGAATAGTTGTGGGTACTTCTTCTTCATCTGATCTTCGCGTTCCCAAGTAAACTCTAGTCCACGCTTTGAGTTCCACCTAACACGCACAATAGGGATCTTGCTACATTTTAGGATTTTGACTTCTCGATCCATGATCTCCACTGGTTCTTCGATGAAATGTAATTGATCATCTATCTTTAGTTCCTCCAATGGTACGATCAATGATTCATCAGATAGACATTTCCTCAGATTGGATACGTGAAACACGTTGTGTATTCCCCTGAGTTCTTTAGGTAAATCCAACTAATAGGCTACTGGGCCAATCCGTTTGACAATCTCAAATGGCCCCACGTATCTAGGGCTTAGCTTCCCACGCTTGCGAAAACGTATTACTCCTTTCCACAGCGAGACTTTTAAAAGTACCTTGTCGCCAATCTGGAATTCCAATGGTTTACGACGCTTGTCAGCATAACTCCTCTGTCGATCACGTGCCGCTGCCATCCGATTACAAATTTGTACAATCTTTTTAGTTGTTTCGTGACTAGTTCTGGACCAGTAAGTTGGCTTTCTCCAACCTCTGCCTAACATACAGGTGACCAGCACTTACGTCCATACAGTGCCTCAAATGGTGCGGCTTTAATTGAGGTGTGATAACTGTTATTGTTGGAGAACTCAACCAATGGTAGATGAGTTTCCCAACTGCTGCCGAAATCGATCATACAGACACGCAACATGTCTTCTAGTGTCTGGATCGTACGCTCACTCTGACCATCGGTTTGCGGGTGATACGCAATGCTCATATCTAGTCGTGTTCCCAATGATCGTTGTAATGACTGCCAGAAATGAGAAGTGAACCGAGCGTCACGATCAGATATGATAGATACCGGCACACCATGCCGAGAGACTATTTCTCTTAAGTAAATGTGTGTCAGTTTCTCTATTTGGTTAGTCTCCCGGATTACCAGGAAATGTGCGGATTTGGTTAAGCGATCTACTATAACCCAAATGGTGTCGCATCCGCTGGGAGTCCTGGGTAACTTTGTAACAAAGTCCATTGAAATCTGCACCCATTTTCACACTGGAATTTCTGGTTGCTGGAGTAAGCAGGATGGTCTCTGGTATTCCACCTTAACTTTGGAGCAAGTTAAGCATCTGCTTACATATGCGGCGATCTCTGCTTTCATGTTCGGCCACCGGTAAAACTCCTTTAGGTCTTGATACATCTTATCTGAACCTGGATGAACTGGGTAACATGTCTTATGAGCTTCATCCATTACCAGCTCTCTCAAATTCCCATACAGTGGCACCCAGATCCGTTCCATGAAGTAACGGATTCCATCAGTTTTGATCTCTAACTGTTTCTCCATGCCTCGCATGGATTCTGCTTTCAGGTTCTCAGTCTTTAAGGCCTCACTTTGAGCAGCCTTGATTTGTACAGGTAGATCAGAATGTATGGTCATCTGTAATGTGCGCACCCGACGTGGTCTTAATGTTTCTTTCCGACTAAGGGCGTCGGCTACCACATTAGCTTTACCCGGGTGATACTTGATCGCACAATCGTAGTCATTGAGTAATTCCAACCACCATCGTTGTCGCATATTCAATTCCTTCTGATCGTATATGTGCTGGAGGCTCTTGTGATCCGTATAGATCGTGCACTTGGTTCCATATAGGTAGTGTCTCCAGATCTTCAGGGAAAATACTACAGCTCCCAATTCCAAATCATGCGTTGTGTAGTTTTTCTCATGCACCCTGAGCTGTCTAGATGCGTAAGCTATGACTTTGTCATGTTGCATCAGTATGCATCCCAAACCCTGGATGGTAGCATCACAGTAAACAACAAAGTCATCAGTCCCTTCTGGTAAGGCTAGGATTGGTGCGCTGCAGAGTCTGTCTTTAAGCGTCTGGAACGTTGTTTCCTCTTTGTTGCCCCACTTGTAAAGGGTTCCCTTATGAGTTAGGGAAGTCAAAGGTTGTGCCACTTTCGAAAACCCTTCAATAAATCATCTGTAATAGCCTGCCAAACCAAGGATCTGTCGCACCTCGGTAGGCGTCTTCGGGGCTGGCCCATCCTTGATTGCTTCAATCTTTGATGGATCCACATGTATACCCTTGTCGTTCACGACACGTCCTAGAAAATGCACTTCGTGCATCCAGAAGTCGCATTTCGAGAATTTGGCATAAAGTTGTTCATTCCTCAATAAATCCAGTATGGTTCTCAAATGTTCCTCATGATCTCCCTTATTCTGAGAGTAGATCAGTATGTAATCAATGAATACAATGACAAAGTTATCCAGATAAGGCTTGCATACGCGGTTCATGAGGTCCATGAAAACTGCTGGGGCATTGGTCAGTCCGAATGGCATTACAGCAAACTCGTAGTGTCCATAGCGAGTCCGGAACGCCGTCTTCGAAATATCCTCCTCTCGAACCCTTAACTGATGATAACCCGATCTCAAGTCAATCTTGGAATAGTAACTTGATCCCTGCAATTGGTCAAATAAGTCATCGATACGCGGAAGTGGATACTTGTTCTTGATCGTCACCTTGTTCAATTCGCGGTAGTCAATACACATCCTGAAGGTTCCATCTTTCTTTTTAACGAAAAGCACTGGAGCTCCCCAGGGTGAAGAGCTGGGACATATGAATCCCTTGTCTAACAATTCTTGCAATTGCTTAGACAACTCTTGTAATTCATTCGGTGCCAGACGGTACGACGCCCAAGCGATCGGAGTCGCTCCGGGTGCTAATTCAATCTGGAATTCTACCAGTCTGTGTGGAGGAAGGCCAGGTAGGTCTTCGGGAAATACCTCAAGAAAATCTCTCACAACTGGAATATCTTCGACTCGCTTTTCATCCGTCTTCGTTTCAGTAACAAGTGCCAACAAGGCAAGGTGTCCTTTCGTGAGACATTTCTGAGCCTTCAGATATGATATGATGCCGACCAC
>BJCM01101267.1:0-19050 GCA_018326385.1 Flaveria bidentis
TTTGTACACCCTATGGTTGTTGTTTTGTTTTGATAGCACACTATTTCACATATGTTTATTTGATCCTTGTTCTTGGGTTTTGTTTATGTTTGAAATGGTGAAAATTTTCAGATTACTAACCATATCTTTAAACCATATATCCACTGCGTTTTCAAGTTTAAATGGTTAAACTTAGTGTTTTACATGTGACAAAACCCATCACGGATATAAGGTTTAGACATATGGTTACCAATCTGAAATTTTTACCATTCTAAACCATAAACAAAACCCAAGAAGATGGATCATATTATATATATATATATATATATATATATATATATGAAATAGTGTGCTATCAAATCATAAAACAATCATAGGGTGTTCAAAGATACAACCTTTCTTGCATAAGATGTTGTAGATGTATAAGATGAAGATGGTGATGTTCTAAAATGTCTAGCTCCCAAGAGAGAAACACTCAAGTTGTGATACCCCAAGCTCTTCCAAACACTTAGCTAGTTAAGGAGCTAAACACCAAAAATCTCTCTCAATGCTCCTTCAAAAATCCGAAAATTTCAGCCTTCTTGGAGCCTCAAATCCGAAAATTTTCAGCCTTTTGGAGAAAATTCTTGCTTGAGTGTGTGTGAGAGAATGTGTGTTTGATGGAAGAGTGTAAGAATGACTAATGTCTTGCAAAAGCCAAGACAAAAGGTGGAGCCTCAATGCCCATAAGGGGGCAACCAAAAATAGTTCAAAATGGGTTCCCCTCCATTTTGAAACTTTTATAAAATACACTCCGTTTTATAAAATTAAAACTTATTTTAATTTTATAACATTAACATAATTTTATTTGTTATCATTTAACCGACTTAAATAATGAAATAAATAATTTCTCATGAACAAATTATCTATATAATGTTGTTCTATTACAAAAGCAACGTTTTAGAAAACCTATTTTCTAAATTGGTGTCAATATTTATTTGTATGATCTCATCAACAAATAAATATTTATTAGTGTTTGTATAGCTTGTTATTGGGTATGACCCAACTTGGATCATAACGTACTAACCACATCAATCTTGTATATGTCTTGGGCATATAAGATCCAACACCAATCAGTGAGAACAACAACCTGATCGATCTAACGATGAAACAAATGTTAAGAATTGAGTAGAAATCGATCAGGAATGAACTATGAAGTTGGATAGGCTGCTTAGCGAGCTCTGGACGGCTAGGGTTTGTGAATATTCGAAGTTTCTTGTTTTTCCGCGAATTATGTGGTATTTATAGGTTTTCAGTTTCATTTGTACGCCTGAACCATTAGCATGGTTCAGTCGTGCGACTGACTCATGCGGTTGATTCATACGCACGACTGAAGGTTCAGTCGTGCGACTGAATCAAGCTTATGTCTCAGTCATACGACTGATCCAGTCTCCTGGTTTAGTTGTGCGACTGGACCATAAGTATGATTCATTCATGCGTATTGTCCATAAGTATGGTCCATTAGCATAAATAACCACCCGACTAAGTTGAACACATTTCTCAATCATTATTGACTTAGAACTATGTATAACAACCTCAAACCTACATATGATGTTCATACATATGAATTACACTAAATACCATAATAATATGAAATACTCAAAGGCAAATAAACATCAAGATGCATATCATATTTCATTAAGTAATCACATTATATATGTGTAAGAAATGAAAGACTTTTACATTTAAGAACATAAACTAGGAACATGATATATCAACAAAAACATATGTGTTTCCTTTTTTTGATGCTTTAAGAAGTAACCAATCTTTTGGAATAGAGAAACCTAGCTTAAGAATGTAACAGTATTTCTTATCAAATAATGTGATATAATTTTGATCACAAATTTGAGACGTACTCAGTAAATTATATTGTAAGTTTTCACAATAGTTTACATTCTCAAATTTGAGCACACCATTAGTTACCATTCCTTCACCAACAATTTTACCTCCCTTCTTATCCCCACCAAATACCACATATGAAGCATTTTTATGTTTGAAGTCATGGAGAAGTGAACAGTTTCCTTTCATATGCCTGGAACAGCCACTATCAACATACCACTTGTTGTTAGTTCTCCAAGATTGTTCCTGCACACCAAAAAGAAATCGATTATAATTGACAACCAAAGCCTTAATGATCTTGGGTTTGCAAGCAGTATCTAAAATTGTTACTCCTTCATGAATAAGTCTTGAAGTTTCAATTGTAGTTTTGTTTGGTTCATTCTGACTTGTTATAGGTGAGGATGATTCTGTTGAAGATGATGTTGATGATCTAGGTCCTGGTTTCTCATTCTTTTCTTCATTCATTTTAATTTTGTTGAATTAATGCTTTAGTTTTGATAATGATTCTTGATTGTTGAAAGTATCACTATCTTATAATTTTGAATGACGTACATGAGTTTCCTTTTCAAAATTATCAAAGAAAGCATCATTAGCATTTGGTTCCTGTTCAGTCAAATCCACCCGTTTATGAGGTGTTTTTGATTGCTGGAATGCTATTCTTTTCTTCATAGGTTGAACATCGGTGGATGTTTTCTCCTTTGGTTTTTGCTTTTGTTTTTGTTAAGACTTCTTAATTTTTGAATCCTTTTTCACAATCAGTGGATTGAGTGTCTGATTCAACTTTATCTGATTGTCTCTTCTTTGAGCTCTTTGTCTTGTTCTTTTTGTTGAAATAACATTCCTGAGTTGAATGGTTATTTTTGTTACAAATAGCATAATGTTTGTTGAAATAACAGTCAGATGTCATGTGATTGTTCATATTGCAAATAGAATAGTAACTATTGAAATAACAATTTTCAGTAATATGGTTATTCATGTCACACCATTTGCAGTACATCTCCTCTTACTCTTTCTTAGAATCAATTACTGTCTTCTTATTTGTCAACTTCTGAGACTTAGCATCTTTTTTCTGTTTTGAAGTTGATTTGTTTGTTGTTCACGTTGCCTTTGATTTGTTTGTTGTTAACTTTGCCTTCTGTAGATCATCTACTGGAATAGTATGAACTTCTACGAAGGTTTCTTCTTCCACAGATCTTCTACTGAAATGGTGTGAACTACTAAGGATTTCTTTATCTACAGATCTTCTACTGAAGAAGATTTCTTCCACTGAAGATCAGCTGATAGCTTCTTTTTTGCTTTTTCAACAGATGAATTGTGTACTTCCTTGGTAGAAGCACATTTTTTAAATTTCTTTATGTGGAGGCTTTTGTTGCTGATGTAGTTCTTGAAGACCTTCATTAAGCTGAGCTATTCTCCTGCAAATAGTCTTCAACATGTTTCTTTGTTTTGGAGGATATTGCAGCTTTGTTTCTTCAAGCACTTTTGGATTGTTTGTTTCAAAAACAAACATCTTACCCTTGTTCAGTAGATCATCATCATGTTCATCAGAATCATCCAAGTCATCACACTCATCTAAGTCAAATTCTTAATCCTTTTCATTTATCTTTTCTGATTCAAAAGACTCAGTTTCATTCACCTTAGTTTTATTTTGAATATCTTGTTGATTAGAATTTGATTCAAACTTGGTGCTAGGCACAATATTATTTGACAAAGTATTTATCATTGGCTTAGGAAATGTGTAATTATTGTGTATAGGAGGTGCCACAACATTATATCCCAACCCAGACCTGTTCTTAGATTCAATATGAGAATTTAATAATTTCTAATACTGTTGAGATGAAAGTTGAAACTTCTGAAGTTTCACTTCAGTTGATGCGTGATCAGCCATGGATTTAGTTAAGGAAGTGGTCAGATGCTCAACTTGTGCCTTCAAACTGTAAGTTTCCGAAACTATTTAATCTAAATTCTTTTGTAAAAAGTTAATTTTTATTTGATATAATTTATGTTCTCTTTCATGAGATTCATTCAAAATCATAGTTTCTTTAACTTTATCAGCCAGTTGTTGAGTATGGACTCTATATCTTTCTGCTTCCTCAACACATATTGATGAACATAACCTATCTCTTACCTCACTGACCATGGGTGGAACTTTGTTTCCCATATGAGCCATTAAAGCTTGATTTTATTCCAAAACATCCTTCTCATACATACTCCAGTCACAAGTTCCATCTTGAGGCTAATCAACCCATTTTCTTTGGAGTTACTTGTTCCTGCTGATGTATTGGTGGCTGGTGGGGATGAGTTTGTAAGTTATGGTTGCCTTAAGGGTCTTTGAGATGATGATGTTTGTTGAGACTGATGTTATGCTTACACAAGATTTCATTGTTGATTGCATTCTCTAGAAAAGTGTCCATAGAGATTGCACTTGAAGCATCTCACCTTTGACTTATCAACACCAATCTTTGATGATTTACTTGCAGCAACCAAATTCTTATTTCTCCTCAGATATTGTTTGGCGCTATAAGCAATCATTGCCATTGGCCATTGTAGGTCCATCTCCTCTACTACATCTGGATGTAGTTCTTCGAAGTCCTGCTGGCAAATGTTGGTAGAGGTTAAGAGCTTCGAAGGTAAGCTTGAAAACTTGAGTTGAAAGCTGCAAAAGCTGCTTTTTGTTCATTAGAGTTCAGAATGACAGTGATGGACTCTGTTTGATTGTTGATTGATGAAGGCTTTGTTGATGATGTATCTCTTTGATCATCAGTTCTTCCTTTCTCTTTTCTTGACTTACTTTGAGAAGATTTCTTAGAAGGCTTTGATGCATAGAAACTTACTTCCTCTTCATCTTCACTCAAAGTACAAGAGTTATCACCATCATTGCTGGAAATAACGGCACTTCCTCCACTTTTTGTTTCTTTAAAGTGAAATGGTGACAGATGAGTTCTCACACTCTTGTTTCTTGATTTCTCATCCATTTCAAGAGCCTCAACTTTAGCTACTAGTGTATCTAAACCAGTTGCTTTGAGATCAATTTTGTTTTTGAACATGGATATTGTTTGCTTCCAACTTTTTGGCAAAGTATGAAGCATCTTCTTGTTTAGTTCCTTATTTGTGTATTTCAACTCTAAGATATTCATCTCTATAACCAGTTGCATAAATCTATGGAGTTGTTGAGGAATTGATTCACCCTCAATATGATGAAAGGTTTCATATTGTGACCGAAGGGTGTCCTTCCTAATGCTTTTGATTTCATCACTCCTTTCACAGAGTGTATGAAGAATTTTCCATAATGAATTTGTTGTTTTGTAATCCTCACACCTGATTAATATTTCTTCAGGTAAAGCCATACTAAGCAAGTTGTATGCTTTAATATCAACTTTCACCTTCTTAACATCATCAGGTGGCAGATCCTTTGTACTTATGGGTTGATTGTTATCATTATAATCCAGCCCAAGAGTGGGTGGAATATAACGGCATTCAGTTATTGAAACCCATAATTCTATTTTTGTATAGTTAACATGATTCCTGAATTTTATTTTCCAGGACTTGAAGTCTGCTTTTGTTTTCAAATTTGGAGGTTGGTATGGCGATCCACCAAAGTTACTCATGTTTAGTTTAGATCTAAGATTTTAAATATTAAAGAGTATACTTTAAGAAATGAACTAATTAGTGATAATACTTGAATTATAATAACCAAGTAGTTGAGCACACAACTCAGGCAATCCTTTTAATGATAATTATATTATCAAATTAAGGATTTTGTCAATGTATTTGTTCAATTAAATATGAACAATATATGAATGTCAAGCAATAACCAAGATCTACTATTCAATTGTTTTGAATATTGACCCAAGT
The DNA here is from genome assembly GCA_018326385.1 of Flaveria bidentis. Classification (NCBI taxonomy): domain Eukaryota; kingdom Viridiplantae; phylum Streptophyta; class Magnoliopsida; order Asterales; family Asteraceae; genus Flaveria; species Flaveria bidentis. The sequence continues at coordinate 5,713 of BJCM01101267.1, forward strand.
TAAACAAACAATGTAACAGTACTTACTAAGAGACAATTTACTGTTTTGATTAAATCACACAAACGATTTGCTTATAAACAACAGATCTGATCAACAAAGATGGGTCAATCTAGTGAAATTAGCAAACAATTAAACGAAATTAACACTGATAGATTAATCGATCTAAATCAATGAGCACTTGGCTCTGATACCACTTGTGAATCCTTGGATCGCAATCTGGAATTATCAGTGTTAATTTTTTGAGTTAAGTCAATGTTTACGGAATCAACATTAACTTTGTTTAATCCTTTTTATCAATTTAATATCAACTATAATGATTAATGATTAAGACAAACACAATAAAAGGACACAATTAATATTTAAACAAAAATAGTTGTTTCAATTGTATTTCATTAAAAGATGTTAATGATTACAGATGAATAAACCATGAATGAAAGAAAATTGGTTTGAACGTATTGATGTTGATGTGACGGCTGCTAGGGATTGTGTTTGTGTGATTTGCTGTTTGGTTGTTTTTGATCGTGTGTCTAATTGTCGTCGCCCCCTTGATGTGAAACCTAGTATCCATATTTATAGGCATGTGTGTTGCTTTAAAAGTAACACCGGATCTCTTGGGATTTGCACATCTGTCATGTTGACTTGTTGACTTGAAACACTGTATTATTAAATACAAGTGTTTGGACTCTGCAGGAATATGGTCTTTCGTAGATGTTTGTTCTTCCGCAGGAGTCTTGTTCTTCTGAAGGTACTTTGCTCTTTCGAAGGTACTTTGTTCTTCCAAAGGTACTTTGTTCTTCTGAAGGAATCTTCACTTCAACTTCAGAGCTGATTGTTCATCTGCAGAAGATCTTCGTATGATTGAATTTGTAAGAAACATATCTACGGAAGCACAAAAATGTTCATCCGTAGATGTTTATTACACTTGGTCAATTTAAGAAATTGACCAAGTATAATGTTTGTACCTGCAATCATACACAGAACAATACACATATGGGTTAACCTATATATAATGCATAGTCATAATAATGAATTACAATTGTTCAGTACAAATATTGATTAAAGTTCTAAGGCTATAATAATGATCTAGACCTATAGTTCCAAGATCTAACAACCACTAACTTATTTTTCAAACAAAAATTAAAATTATCCAAAAAATCCACTTAGGTTTTTTATGATCTAATTACACAATTAGTAGTTGTGGTTTGCCCATATTGTAGGATTCATCCCAATTTTTGAAAATTAAATCATTGATCTCATTTTTTGTCAAATGATAACACCGTTTGTCTGTGATACTAACTTCTCTTAAGTTACTTAGAGTGTAAAAACATTTTTTTACCCCTAACTAAAAGATAAATATATGTGGATCCTCTTTCTTTTGATTTAATTATAATTTATATATATATATATATAGAGGATCAAGATCATTACAGAACTACTTTTTATTTTCAGAACCAGAATAATCACTGATTTACAAAAATGTAAATAATGAACCATTGATTTACATATATATAAGTTAAGTTTTGGAGCTTTTTGAAGATTAACATTGGTCTTTAGTTAAGTTTTTTGTCATAGTATAGGGACTTATTTTGTAAATATATGTTCATTTTGTTTCTTTATTAGTATAAATAGGATTATATGTATTTTGTGCAGGTACACACATTTACTTAGACTTTTGAGAACTCTCTTTATGTACATTGTAATCTTTTGCTAATATCAATGAAACTTCTATGAATTTTGCTGATAATTGCATCTGTTGATTAGTTTGTTCATATAATTGTTAACTACTCTACATCATACACACAAATCTATTCATTTGAACCTATCAATTGGTATCAAAGCCTTCAGTTTAGTGATTTGGAGAGTGAAACGAACTTTAAGCTCCTATGAATCACTTGAATACGTGTTTTGATAGCAACTATTCAATTGATTGTTGAACTCAGTTGTGTTTCATCACTAGAAACATGATTTGAATCACAATTGAGTGAATTGACATCTTCAGATCTGAAATTTTGTCATATTTGAGATCGAAAAGTTCTTCAAGAGTCGAATACAAATTTCAGCAAAATTCTAATTATTTGTTGTTAATTGAAGGAAAATGAAGTTAAAAGATTGTTAATCATTCTATTTGAAACTTGAATGAAGAGTTTTAGATCAATTCATCAACTTTTGAAAAGTTTGTTAAGATCAGGTTGTTACGAACAGTATGAATTAGGCGTTTGTGTGTTGAAATCATTTGAAAAATCTCCTAAGTGTTTAGGCTCATGAACACTATTCAGACGCTTTAGCACTTTTTAGGCGTTTTTCAAGAGTGGACGTTTTGACACTATTTGTGGGCGTTTTAGCACTTTTTGAACGTTTTTTAGAAACTAAGTGTCGAGCGCTTTGGAACTGTTTAGGCGCTTTGGAACTGTTTAGGCTCTTTGGAACTGTTCAGCTGCTTCATCAATATTTTGGCGCTTTGAAACTATTTGGGCGTTAGGTTACTTTTCAGGCATTTCTAGTTTGGGCATTCCAGAAATTCACTAAGACATTCCCTTAGACCTTTCTAAGACAAAGTGGGCGATTCACTACTATTCAAGCGCATCACATTCATTCTTTTCTCTCAACACTTCGAAAATTTTTCAAAATCTAAAATCCAAAAATATTTTCATTCCTATATTTCATTTTAAATCTAAAAACAATAAAAATAGTATATTTTCTTAAATTCAAAACTTAAACATGGTTAAGTCTAAATATTTAGAGAATAGAGTACCAAAGCTGAAGAATAGAGCTGACTTTAAGAACTAGTCACTCAGGCTGAAACTTCATTTGAACTCAATTGATACTTATTTGTGGAAATCAATTGAGAAAGGACCTCACATTCCTATCACTTCTAATGGTCCTGATAGAGGCTTTGTGTACATAAAAGATACACAAGAGCCTTACCCAGAAAATGGATTACATGAGGATGATCTGAAGAAGGTGAAGAATGATATTGAGGCATATTCTCTCATGTGTAAAGGGTTACCTTTAGAGGTACTCTCAAGGCTTGTGAATTATCCAACTGGCTACACCATATACAAAGCCTTGAAAGTTATATGTGAAGGAGGAAAAGAGATACAAGATCTTAAAAGACAAAACTGAAAAGACAACTTGAGCTATTTAAGCATATCTATGGAGAAACCATAAACCAGATGGTGAATAGATATTGCAACTTACTAAAGAAATGTCAACTTTAGGGATTAAGAATGATCTTAAAGACCTATATGATAGACTTCTTAATGCACTTCCATCATCCTAGAAACAAACTATGACTTTCTTAAAGCACACTGAAATATGGACCTTGGTCCCTTCATTGCTAAGATTGAGTCAGTGAAAATTCATGAGAGCTTAAGAAATAATGATAGAGCAGCATCAACTTCTCAATAAAAGTATGTTGCTTCTCAAGCAAATACTTTAGAGAATGCTTTTCTTGCCAAGGATGAAACTACTCTTAAAGATGAGGGTGATCTGTTTGTGGGAGCAGGATTCTTCACTAGTACTCCTGTCTACTTAACTCAACCACAACCACAGTCTCCTCCAAAACCTCTAATGCCTAAAACTCATAATAAGACTCCATCTTCTAACTCCACTAATCCTAGCAAAGTTAAAGATGTTATAAACATCCTTTTACAGGGTGAAGAGTCCGAAACTACATTTACAGCCTTTATAGCAAGTTTTCAAGCTTATCAGGGTAGCCATTTAACACATTTTGATTTAATTTTGCAGGATTTATTCGAGATGGATCCTGATGATGTCGAAGAAATGGATCTCAACTGACAAATGGTGGTGAAAGCTTATAGAACACAAAAACATTCATATGTCAACTGAAACTATAAGCCTAGTGCTAACAAAATAGTTGGCTTTGATAAGTCAAAGTTAAGGTGTTTTAACTGCAATAGCTATGGCCACTTTTCTAGAGAGTGTAAAGCTTCAAGAACACATGGTGGAAATGGCCAAAGTAGTTCTAATAGTCAGAGATATCATCAACAGACTCAGAAGACATTCTGAAATCCATATCAGGGTCTACCAATGCTAGAATTAAAAGAATAACAAAAGGCCACTGAAGAACCAAAGAAAGCATTAGTTGTAAGCATTAAGGATGGTTATGATTGGAGTGCTTATATTGAATAGTTTACAGCTAATCTTACTTCAGGTTTAGCACTGAGTGCTGGGATGAACAAAAACTGGTCTGAAAACAATGAACTTAAAACAAATGAATCAGACATTGAGGAGGACTATGATTGGAGTGACAAATCTGATCCAAAAATGAGGACTCAGAGTAAGTTGCTCTCATGGAAAAGTCAGAACAACCAAAGGTTGTAAACTCAACATCTGACACTAAGTATTCAAGTTCATACCCTGAAATTCAAGTAGAAGTAAGAGAAAGAATGTACACTAAAGCATGTTTTGAACAAGTTGAACATTATAGAACCTACTTGTTCAAAATATGTTATAAAATGAAGCAAGAAGGGTCAATGCATAATAAACTAAAAGATGATCATAAAATTGCTTATGATAAAATCATATCTCTTCAAGCTAGTTGGAACAAAACTCTAAAAGAACTTGAATTTGTTAAGGAGCAACTTGAAGAGATGACAAAAACCCTTGAACAAGAGAAATTGGCACATGCTACAACTCAAATTGACTTAGCCAAAGTGAAAAGCTCAAAGACTATTGTTGAGAAACTGGTGAATGGAAGGAAAGATAAAAATAAAATAGGATTAGGTTTTAAACATGAACCTACGCCTCAATCTATCACAAATACATTACCTAAAAAATTTGATACCCATGATCATTCACCAGAAAACAAAGCTAAGCTCAAAGAATTTCAAGAAAAGAAAAAGAATGTTCAAGAAAATCTTAAGAGTGAAATTGAAAAATTAAACATTGAAATATTCGAGGAGAAAGATTCAGAAAAGATAAAGAATGGTCATCCAATTAAAGTCAAATCTTATAAACCTCGACAAAAGAATAAAAAGTTGTTTTGCAGGACCGGTGAAGGGTGGTCACTTACAACACAACAACTCAATGAGGAGATTAATTTGACTAAGCAAACAGTGAAACTAGATAACCATAAGTAATGATACTAAGAACACAAGTGAATAAGAGACAGAACAAGATAGCAAAATACACAAGGAGATGGTTTTCAAGATTGCAGTATATTGCTTTCTCAAGTTCTATTACAAGTGTTACAAAGCATAAAGGAAAGTTACATGTACTTAAGATACATATACTACATCCTACAGCCAGCCATACTTTGAAGGCTAGCTGGATACAATTGACTAGACACAAAACAAAATCAATTGTAGAGTGAAAACACAGATTGCCTTTTGACTTGGGACTATGACATGCCATAGCTCACATCCTAATATATTACTAAAATGATAAAGTACATGAAGTAGAAAGTTACAGACTCAAGACGTCAATGTACAGTTACTAGAAACATGGACCTTTTCACAAACTCATCCAAGTTGGTGACTTTACAGAGTTGCAGCGGAAAGGGGTCTAGCTTTATGTAAAGTAAATCAGATAAAGCATGTATACTAAAAGTCTTCGGAAGAAATCTGTTTTCAAGTGTTGGCTTCGGAATACTTTGTCTCTGAAGCTTCGAAAGACTTCATCTTTGGCTTCAGAAGATATTGGTCTTGGCTTCGGAAGATTGCACACTTAGAATATTTTTGTTGCATGTGTGAAACTTCCGAAGCATTCTTCTTCAATGAGGTTGTGCATGCATGCAGGAGACTTTAAGTGTTTGAGTTGCATCAGCCTTAACATATAATCCTTACAAACTCCCCCTAGTCTGATGCTACCCAAACACTTTGAAGACTTCAGATATTAACAGTCCTCTTTATGATGATGACCATCCCTTTCTTTATGAGATGATTAGGATCACTCAGAGTCTCAAAGTGTCTTCTCATATCAAAGAGATCATGCAGAGGTAGATTGAACATGTCTTGCCATGTGTAGACATCCTCAATGCCTTGATATCTAATGACATGCCATCTTTCCGGATTTGTGGTGTATGTCCAGAACAATATGGGTCTTCTTGATGCTAGAGGAGCTGTTTGAATGGGAGTTAATGGAGCATCCTCTAGCTGACATCCTCAGGATGTTCTAAATCATCCTGAGGTTCAGAAAAGTATGTTTCTTTCTTCTTTTTTGGCTTTGGCTTTGCAGTCATCATTTTCTTTCTCTTTGTTCCTTTTAACTGAGAAGACTGACCTGCAACACCTGATTGATCTTCTTTGTCTTTCTCAGTTAGGTCTACCTTTCTCACTAGTTTAGATAGAGAGGGAGTCTGACCTTGCTGTGGATCAAAAGATGAAGCTTGCTGAGCTTCAGCAGGAGGTTCAGGTTGTTCAACCTTAACCTCCACTTCAGGTGGAGCTTGACTTGTAAGGCAGTGTAAGTCAATTAGTGATCCACTCTTGATATTCTACTTGATTACCCTAATATGCTCATCCATAATGGATAGAGACATAGGGCCAAGTCTCCTTTCGAAGAATCCATACAGCTTCAAGAAGCTCATCATCCTCTGTCTGTCTACAAACTTCTTCATGCTCTTCTGGATGATGGCTCTTGACTTAGCAACTTTTTCCCTTAGCTTTCTTTTAGTGGTCGTTCTTTCCTCGACTATCTCAAGTTCAAGTTGTTTGAGATACTCAAACTCAACATACTCATAGAATAAGGAAAGAAGTGCATCTGCCTGATAGAGGCCTGTGGCTCTCAGGTAGTTAATCATTTTGATCCTTTCTTCTTCTCTGTCTACCTGAGGTTCTTGTTGAACCACATCCTCTGTGCAAGACTTTCTTGAACTGGGGAAAGAGTAGGCACATGCTTATATAATCTTTTCTTTCTTCTTTCATTTATACTAGTAGCTCAACATCTTCTGCCTCTTTCTTCTCCTTTGACCTTTCCATGTCAACCAGTTCATTCAATTCCTCTAAGGTGAGAGAATAACATTGTCAGTGTCATAATTCCTAGTCTGCAGGTAATTGATCATGACTGCCATCAACTTATCATCCTGAGTTTTTGGTCTGGGGGCAGTCCGGATAGTAGTTTCCATGAGTCTTACAGACCCAGAAGAGGAACTTTCTCCTCTCAGCTTCCTTTTCCTCTCTCTCTCTCTCTCTCCTCCTCCTCAATCTCCTCAGATGTCATCTTTCTTTTCCCTTTGTCACTCACAGACCTTTGTAACTCAGGGTGGAGAGAGCTTTGGCATTTAGTGTTTGGTGTAGCTTCCAAGCTCTAGCTAGGGAGAGGTTGAGAAGCACCATTACCAGCAGGTGTCTTAAAAAGGGTATGAATCTTTGCAGCAATGGATGATGATGAGGCAGGGCTCTTAGGTTCTACCACTAGGCCTTCAGTCAAGGTTTCCCCTATGAAACTAATGTTAGGATCTGCCTTAACATCCAGTTGACCGATGACATTGCCTGATTGCCATAATCTCCTTCTGAAGCTGAACTCTGCAGTGATTCTATCTTGGATTCTTTGAGCCAGCCTGTCAACTTGTTTTGATTGGCTTTGATTGACAAGTGGCATGTTGACTAGATCCAGACCTTCATAGAATTTCAAGGTCTGAAAATTGAAGACCTCTTATTCCCCTTGAACTCTATGAATGATGAGGCTCTTCTATTGCTGTCATACGTCCACCCAATAATATGATTTGAAGTTTGTGGAGATGACATAGCCCTTGGTATTCCTTCCTCAAACAAACTCTGTATGTAGGAGTCTATAGAGTCTACATCAATGTGAACTTAAGGAAGTTGTTGAGTATACATAATTGCAAGTGAGGATGGTGAGTCCTTAATGTCCATATTCTATGAAGAACTCCCATGTTCTGTGACTGTAATGACTTTCTCCCCCTTTTTGGTAGCATCACCCTCTTGCATAGGTGAGCTAGTAGTTAGGTCAGTCACATCCATAGGTTCTTGTGTTTCTGGTTGAGCTCCTGTTAAAGGTCTCCTAGCTAGTTTTTCCTTAAGATAAGAAATCTCAAGTTGCTGATCATTGACCCTGTTTTGCAAGGTAGTCACTTGAGATTCAAGATGACTAACCTTGGAGACTAAATAGGTGCATGTTTTGGATAGTTTTTGCACCTTTAGTCTCAAATTCCCCTCATCTTCATCAGAAGAATCATTAGGGGATGAGATGATTGGAGGAGAGTCCTCTCTCTCATCACCAGCTTCAGGTTCTTGGCTGCTAGATTTCCTCTTCTCACTAACTACCTTGGTTGAGGTGTCAGTGGGCTGAGTTGCCATGGTTGTGGTCTTAATGATGGAATCACTTGCAATAGTGAGAGCCTCTTCCATATGGACATCCTAAACAGGTTCAGAAGTGTCCACCTTAGTAGTGGATGACTGATGTGGGCTAGATGTAGGAGACTGAGGAGCACTCATATCTCTTTGAGTAGGGGAAAAGAAGAGAGACTCATGCAACTCACTGGAACCTAAATCTTCATCAGTATAGAAGTCAAGGTTTAGGATAGGTTGGTTTAAGTCGTAAGGCTGGGGGTGGTAACTGTCCCCTAAAGGTTGATCACTTGAGTGTTGAGACTCAGAGTGATGGCTTAAGGCATTTGGGCTTATGAGCTCATCAGGGTGAGCATGAGGAACCTCAACACTGATCATTGAAGGAATGGGAGTTGTCTGCTCCTCAGGAGAAGTGGGAGCTCTAGTGTCTACTTCTTCCTTTTTGGGTGAGTATATAGGGGCTTGCATAGACTGAGTAGTCTGAGTAGGGGTTTGTTTGTGTTTTCTTTGGTAGTGAGGGTGATTTGTGGCTGTTGAGGTTTGTAGAAGGTGTAGGTTCAACACTAGCTGGTGCTGCTAGGCTGTTGAGCAATGAGTTCAAACATTTTTAGGACAAGGGTTGTTTCTACCTCAGAGAAGCCAACAGTGGCTTTCTCAGTATTTTAAAGATTTCAGGCTTCATCTGTCCTAATTTAAGAGTATTACCTCTTCCCCTTAACTATGAGCCCAATTCACCATGAACAATGTAGTACTCTAAAGAGTCCATGTTTGCAAGTAGATTAGTGTAAACAAACTGAGAGTACCTAAACTTGACTCCTTGAACCATCCCATGAACAATGAAGGAGAGATCTTCAGGAATCTGGTCCCATCCACCATGCTTGTTTGATAAGCTGTGGATAACTACATGGAGCAGGAATTTCCATTGGGATTGTTCCTTCCCTTTTTTGAAGGTCTTGACAGAGAAGTCTCCCTCATAGCCCATCTGCACGAAATATTGGTTAAAAACTTCTTTAGGGAAGAGCACCTTACCTTCTTCATCATCCAACTGAAGATGCATGTTGATGATGGCCGGAGTGATGAAGACTGTTCTCCCCTACACTGTGGGAAAAAGTGCCTTCTCCCCATCCATGACGACCTCTTGGCAGGTTTTCCAAAATTCTAGCAGTTGATCCTCATAAAGAGTAGGATCAATGGTTAGAGAGGTGAAGTAGTTGGATAGAGTTAAGAAACGACAAACCTCTGAGAAATAAGGATCTTTCTCAGAGTGTAACAGAGCAACTTGGTTTTGTTGCCTGTGTAACTGCATGGAGAAGTTTGGATCATTTATGTGGTTAAGGTTAGCCATTTTCAGGATGCTTAAGGATGAAGAAAGATGAAAGAAAGTAATTTCAGAGAGAAATTTAGGGTTTTAGGTCTGGAGGAAAGAAGGAGATGATAGAAAGAGGGGGAAACCATTGGGTTTATATGTGAAAAGGATTTTAGACAAAGTTTAACGAAAAATAATAAACTTTAAAATCTGGATGTGCTTCTGAGAGTTAATTTTAGACAAAGGATTTTAGACAAATTTTAGACAGAGCTTCTGAGAGTTAATTGTGCTTCAGAAGAAAGTAGTCCTTGAAAACACATAAGTGTCTGAGACAAGTATTAAGCTTTGGAAGATATTTCAGAAATTTCTTCCGAAGGTAAATTTCTTAGACAGTTATTTGTTTTGAAGGCATGATTTTCTTCCGAATGTAAAAGCATATCTTGCGAAGGATCATAATTTTCAAAAATCTAAGGAAATGTTTCAAAAGATTTTCATCCAAAGAAAACAAGAGCTTATGAAAGTGATGAATTAGACAACTTAGGACACATAGGTTTTAAGAAATAATAAGAATTATTTTTAAGAAAAAAACCTACTCAAAGTTATATCATCCCAATAGCTAATATTAGATATTTAAATCTCTATTCATCAAAAGCCTTTGTAAACAGATCAGCATATTGTTCATTTTTGTTGACTATGACTAGTTTAATTAATCCCTTTTCAACATTATCTCTAATTAAATGATACCTGATGTTGATGTGTTTAGTCCTTGAGTGTTGCACAGGATTCTCTATGATAGAGATAACACTGTTATTGTCTATGTGAATGGGAGTCTCCTTGAAATTTAATCCATAGTCAAGCATCTGATTTTGAATCCATAGCACTTGATCATAGCAGCTTGTAGTAGCAATGTATTCAGCTTCAGTAGTTGATGCCGATACACAAGATTGTTTCTTGCATTGCCATGAGACAACCCTTCCACCAAGAAACTGATATCCCCCACATGTGGACTTTGTAGTCATGTTGCCACCACCATAATCATTATTTGTATAAGCATACAGATTAAAGTCAAAATTCTTGGGATACCACAGACCAAGAGTTGAAGCACCTTTGAGGTATCTTAGAATCCTTTTGACTTTGATAAAGTGAGACATCTTAGGGTTGGCTTGATATCTTGCACAAATACATGTAACAAACATGATATCAGGCCTGCTAGCTATAAGATACATAAGAGATGCAATCATAGCCCTGCAAAGGTGTTCATCCACACACTCCCCTTCAAGATCAGGTCCAAGGGAGTGGTTTCTTGCTATGGGTGTCTTAGCAATCTTACAATCAGTTATGTTGAATCTCTTATGTATGTCTTGAATATACTTTGACTGACTAATGAAGATGCCATCTTCAACTTGCTTCACTTGAATTCCCTGAAAGAAATTGTGTTCCCCCATGGCACTCATTTCACATCTGTCATTCATCAACTTCAAAAATTCTTTGCAGAGCCTTGGATTAGTTGAACCAAAGATGATGTCATCTACATATACTTGAACTAGCATTAAGTCATTTCCATGTCCTTTGATGAAGAGAGTTCCATCTATAGTACCCCTTTTATATCCATGCTTGTAGAGATACTGAGATAGAGCCTCATACCACTTCATGGGTGCCTAATGCAGCCCATAAAGAGCTTTGTCAAACATGCAGACATAATCAGGATGATATATGGAGTGGTTATCAACATCAAGAAATTCCTGATCACTGTCACCACCACCATCATGTTCTTGTACATTTGAAGTATTTTTATCTGGTTGTGGAGCCTCTGAGCTGGAATTTGAAGGCATCCTAGATGAATAAGCTGAATTTGTCATTGTGGTGCTAATAGAAACCTCATTTGAAGAAGTAGTTACAACTAGAGCTGAAGATGTGTTACTTGAAGGTCTTCTTAGCTCAAATCTTGGGTCAGAATCACCTTTTCAATGCTGAGCTTACCATTTGTGACCTTGCCCCTTATAGAAATGTAACCACCTTCATTTCCTCCAAAAGCAATTGGCCCTCCATCAATCCTTTTAAAATTCTGGAGTAGTGACCTATTGCCTATCATGTGACTGGAACAACCACTGTCAATGATCCAAACATTCTTGTTTGTCTTGAGTTGTCCCTGCACAAATAAAATGATTAGTTAGATTTGGAAACCCAAGCCTTACTTGTCTTGGGCTCACTAAGATAAACAAAAGGTAATGCAATAGTAATAGATCATATAGTTGTGCTATGAGAATCTTGAGCTCTTGTTGATGTAGAACATCCAGTCACTTGGTCTTTCTTTGACTTCCACACCACCTTTGGAAGTTTGGACTTGACCTTCAACACTTCGGAAGCTTTTGAGACTTCGGAAGTTTTAATGACTGGACCTTCGGAAGATTCTGCAAACACTGCAGCAGACTTAAGTGCTTCGGAAGTATTCCTTCCTTCCGAGACCAAATTTTCTTTCGAAAGCAATTTTCTACTTGCCTTTTTCTTAGTTTTGGAGCTTCCAAAGGAAATAGATTTTCCTTCCGAAGCTTGAATCTTCTTGGAAATCTTGGAACTCTTTGTCTTGGTCATGTGAAGAGTACCTTTAAGATTATATGGACAATCCTTAGCAAGATGAGCAGTACTTTCACACATGACACATTTAATTTTCTTCTTTCCAAGTGCCTTCTACGGAGAACAAGACTGACTTTGATCACATCCCTTCTCCACCTTCATCTTTGCAGATGCTAAGACAGTCCTTTTGGGTGAGGATTGTTCTTGGAGTTGGATGGTCTAGGGTGTGTAGTAGTGGTACAACACAACAACACAAAGTGCCTTCTAAGAAAATCTGTTCCCTTTGGAAGCTCCAAAACCAAGACAAAGAGTTCCAAGATTTCCAAGAAGAGTTCCAATGAGATCTGACCTTGCTAAATTTTTCATCTCTGCAGGACCGTTGAAGGGGGTCAGTTACAACAAAACAACACAAAGAGGAGATTAACTAAAACTTAATCAAATAGTAAACTGGATTAACCAAGGTAAGACACTAAGAACACAAGTAATATAAAAGACAGAACACAAAGAACACAAGTATATGGTTTTCAAGAATGTAGTATATTGCTTTCTCTATGTTCTATTGCAAGTGTTACAAAGCATAAAAGAAAGATACAAGAACATGAGATACTTATACTACATCCTACAGCCGACTATACTTTGAAAACCAACTGGATACAATTGACTAGACACAAACAAAATAAATTGTAGAGTCAAAATGCAGATTGCCTTTTGACTTGTGACTATGACCTGCCATAGCTCACATCCTTATCTACTACAAAAAGGATAAATTACATGAAGTAGAAAGTTACAGACTCAATCACTTAATGTACAGTTACCAAAAGCATGGACCTTTTCACCAACTCATGTAAGTTGGTGACCTTATAGAGGTGCAGCGGAAAGGTGTCCAGCTTTATGGAAAAGTACATCAGATATAGCATGTATTAAAAGTCTTCAGATGAAATCTGTCTTCATGAGTTGAAGCTTCGGAAGACTTTGTCTCTGAGGCTTCGGAAGACTTCATATTTGGCTTCGGAAGATTTTGGTCTTGGCTTCGAAAGATTTCATACTTAGAGTATTTTCTGTTGCATGTGTAAAACTTCCTAAGCATTCTTCTTCAATGCACTTGTGTAGCATGCAGGATAGACATTGGATGTTTAGGTTGCATTAGCCTCTTCATTAATCTCTACAAACTCCCCCTAGGCTGAT
>BJCM01101275.1:0-16052 GCA_018326385.1 Flaveria bidentis
TTCTTTTACAAGTTACCTAGATGTATAGATTCCAATATTAAGTTTGATAATAAGATCAACGATTAGACGTGAACTAGGGTTTCAATTGGAATTTGGGGGTAATAATGAATCGTTTATGTTTTGGTTTAATAAAGATAATATAAATCAATTAAGTTTACGAATAATAAAAAAATGTCTCAATAATATAAATTATTGATTTAATAGAAATTAAGTATAATATGTGAAAAGAAATAATTAATTTAATAGTTAGTTATTTAAAACTTGATAAAGAGAATTAATTAAATACGTATTTAAATGACTTAAAATTATTTAAAATTATTTTATAAAGTTTTGAGCTTTTAAAATGATTTATCATAAAGGTTTTATCATACAAAACCTAAAAAAATAAGAATAGAGCAAATTATATTGTTTTATAAATTTCAAGAATTTAAATAAAAGTTAACGAATAAATTTATTAATTGATTATGATATAACATGTTTAAATGATTAGATGAATAATTAATTATTTAAATAATTATTTCAACTATTTAAACTTTATTTTCGTATAAATAAGCTAATTATAACATTTCTTATTAATATTTTATATGAAAGTTATTAAAGTGTTTAGAGAGATAATTTACAAAAAAAAGTTAGATAATTTTTTTAATAATCAAAGTTTATAAAACTGATTTTTTATAGTTTCTAAATTTTTTTATATAATCTGAAACATTTGAAAAACATTAAAAAAATGGGCTGAGGGTCCCCGGGTTCGAACCTGGGACCTCAAGTCCACTCAACACACACATTACCAGTAAACCAAAGGCCTTAGCCGCGATTAGTAACCATTTTTAAATGATAAAACAAAACAAATAAGATTTTCCCCAAATCTTCATAAACCCTAATTCAATTTTTGATCCAATTGACCATCCAAACGATATTGTTAACGAAATCATTCATGGGGCTTTTGATCCCAGTATGAAACCGAATGTATATGTGGTTTTAATTACCTGGATTGGTTTTGTTTCGATGGGTAATGAGAACAAGATAACCACGACTGAGAACATGGTGGGATTTATAAGATTTTGTTGTTGAAAATCCAATTACCCGTAATATAAGCTTCCATATATGATGAGAAACAATAGCCCTCTGTCAATTTAAGTTAAAGAAACTCGGAAGATCGACTTCGAATAGGTTGCAAGTCGCGGTATAGGAAAGAGTCGGATGTGGAGTTTGTGTGTATCTCAGGTGGCATTACATTGATTAACAGTTTATGAATAGATATATGATTGATTAGGTTGAGTTAATTGGGTTATTACCACGGTTTAATGATCTAACGGCCATAAACTTTAAGGCTTCAGTTTTTGCTCTCGATTAAGCTTTGTAACCGACGTTTAACTCCATTAAAGATTGTAATTGAGTTCGAGTCACGTTCACAAACCGGTTAGGGACGTTTGGGGTTCAATTCCGAACAATTTTGATGTGATTTGGACCGCCGGAGTTCGGCCGGAAAAAGTGACCGGAAATACGGGGTAATGCGGGCGGGGGTTTGGGTTTTATTTCATATTTACAATTTAGTCCTTGTAGCTTTGATTTTAACATTTTATGCAAGAACCTTAAATGCTTAAAGTTTCAAAATTAGCAAATTAGCCCCCTTGACTTTTAAATCAAAGCTTTATACATTTTTTAAGTTTAATAAAATTATTACAAATTATTATTATTAATAACAATATTATTATTATTATTATTATTATTATTATTATTATTATTATCATTATTATTATTATTAAATAATAATTATCATTAAAACCTTACAAATAAAAGGATTAAAAGACAAATTAAAGTAATATGCATAAGCAACATATAAGTTTCATGAATGACACAATTAGTCCATACAAGATTTTAACAAAGCTAACTTTACATTAACCCAAAATTACAAGATGTTACAATTAATACGCAACCCAACTCCGAGTAGGAAGCATCAGAATAAAGCACCAGATCTTCGCTTCCATCGGGTAATGACAGAACAGGAGTTTGAGTCAGCCTCACCTTCAGTTCATCGAACACCTTCTCCTGAGCTTGACCCCATATAAACTTTACATCTTTCCGGGTCAACTTGGTCAGTGGAGAAGCAATCTTAAAGAAGTATTGGATAAACCTTCTGTAGTAGCCGCCAAACCCAAGAAGCTACGAATCTCGGTTGGCGTCTTTGGTGACTTCCATTGCATCACTGCCTCCACCTTAGCCGGGTCCACCATAATCCTGTCAGGATTCACCACATGACCCAAGAATTGAACCTCACGCAACCAGAACACGCACTTGGAGAACTTGGCGTACAGCTTCTCCTTTCTCAACGACTCCAAAACCTCCCGAATGTGGCCGTCATGCTCATTCTCGCTCTTCGAATAAATCAGGATATCATCAATAAACACAATCACTGATTTATCCAACATAGGCCGATACACACGATTCATCAGATCCATAAAAGCAGTTGGCGCATTGGTCAAACCAAAAAACATGACTAGAAACTCGTAGTGACCATTGCGCGTGTGAAAAACTGTTTTAGGAACATCCTGCTCTTTCATTTTCAGCAGATGTATCAAGACATGAAGAAAGATTATTGGTGGCCGGGTATGAAGCGTGACGTGGTGGAGTATGTGAGTAAGTGCCTTACTTGTTTGCAAGTGAAGGCGGAACATCAGAAGCCGTATGGGAAGATCCAACCTTTGGATATACCAGAATGGAAGTGGGAACACATCACCATGGATTTCATAACGAAGTTGCCACGTACTCCGAAAGGGTACAATGCCCTATGGGTGATTGTCGACCGTCTGACAAAAAATGCTCACTTCCTACCGATCCACGAGACATATTCATCCGAGAGGTTGGCTGACCTGTTCATCAAGGAGATTGTAACTCATCATGGGGTGCCGGTGTCCATTGTGTCGGACCGTGACACCCGGTTTACATCTAAATTTTGAAAGAAATTCCACGACGCCATGGGGACGAGGTTACATATTAGCACGGCTTATCATCCCCAAACTGATGGTCAGTCAGAAAGGACCATTCAAACATTGGTAGACATGCTTCGGGCATGTGTGATTGATTTTGGGGGAAGTTGGGATGACCACTTACCGTTAGCAGAATTCTCGTACAACAATAGTTATCATGCCAGCATTGGTAGTCCACCATACGAGATGTTATATGGTAGAAGATGTAGGACGCCCGTATGTTGGGGAGACATTAGGCAGAAGGAATTGGGGAGCGTCGAGATAATCGAGGCTACGACTGAGAAGCTTGAGAAAATTAAAGCCTTCATGAAGGCAGCCAAAGATAGGCAGAAGTCGTATGCTGACAAACGACGCAGACCAATTGAGTTCCAGGTGGGGGACCGGGTTATGTTGAAGGTCTCGCCTTGGAAGGGTATTATCCGATTCAAGAAACGAGGTAAGCTAAGCCCGAGATACATAGGACCTTTCCGAATCATTGCTCGAGTAGGAGAGATGGCTTACAGATTGGAGTTACCAGATGAGTTAAGTGGAATTCACCCGATATTCCATGTATCTCATCTGAGGAAATGCTTAGCTGATGAAGACATGATTGTTCCACTGGAGGATATCGAAGTAGACGAACGGCTCAATTATGTGGAGCAACCAATGTCAATCATCGATCGTAAAGAGAAAAGGCTGAGAAATAAAGTGGTTCCTCTTGTGCGTGTATAGTGGAAGCACAGGCAGGGATCCGAATCTACATGGGAGACTGAGGAGCAGATGAGGCAGCATTATCCTCATCTGTTTGAGAAATAACAAGTTTCGGGGACGAAACCTATATAAAAGGGGTGGACTTGTAACACCTAGTTATTTCTTAACAAGGAAAGAAAGAATAATAGATGAAGAATAAAAGAAAGAAAAGCAATAACACCCAAGTAGAGGGATTAAAAGTGTAAAAAGGACAAAAATCTTTGAAAAGTTGGTGTAAAGGTAGGCATGGCCGCCTACCCTCTTTTCACATCACCTTTTCTTCGGTTTTAGAGAGAGAAAGACAAGAAGAAAGCAGAAACTCTCGGGTTGAAGATAAAGAAGAAGAAGTGAATGAATTCAAGGTAAGAATTCAAGGTTTTTATGTGTTTATGTCGGGTTTTATCCCGGTTATATGTTTATATGCTTATGTGTTTGTGTATGTGTTCGGGTGTGTGTGTTTGGTGCTGTTTTTAAGTGTTTGAACTCATTTTCAAGCGGGTTAGAAAGGAAGAAATACCCAAGTTGCACCAGGTGAGTTCTAGACCCCGGTTTTTACTTGTTTTAAACTATCTTTGAGGCTGAAAATGTATTAAAATGGTTTTTACAACCCATATGTATTATGCTTGTTAAATGTTGATTCTTGAATGCTTATAGGTTGTTCATGTTTAGAATAGCCATATTAAGCTTAGAACAGATGAGTTTGAGGATTGGGTTTGAAAACATACTAGAAACATGTTACACAGAAGGTTCATACGCCTGAAAATGCCATAGAAGGATTTAAGTGTAACCCATGCACCTGAATAGTAGCCCATGCGCCCAAAATTGCCTTAGAAATGTTGCTCATGCGCCTGAACAGTGGTCCATGCGCCTAGAAATATTAGTCGGAAGACTAAGTGTAGCCCATGCGCCCAAGAGGCCCATACGCCTAAGTGTTCATACGCACCAATAGTGCCCATGCGCCTGAATAGTTCATGCGCCTAAAGTGATAAATGATTAAGTGTTGGCCGATGCGCCTATATAGTGATGAAACGCCCAAACAGGGCTCATGCGCCCAAATAGTTCCCATGCGCCTAAGCACTTAGAAAATTTTATAGAATTTTTTAGGAGTCTGTGCTTTAGGGTTTTGATCAAGGTTGACTAGGGCTTGTTAATGATGATATTTCATGCATGGATATGATTGTTCCTTATTATTGTTATTGCTATTATTATTATTACTTATAGTATGTGACTTTACGTGGTATGTTTATTATCGTAACGTAAAGTATATCGTAATAATAAAGTGAAAGAGCAATACAGAAAAGAAGATGAACATTAATAAAAATGTTAACAAGTCTTGCAAGCTTACAGGAGGTACACGACCATGCTGTTATTAGCTCAACTGTGCTGCGGGTTAGCTACCCTATTATGCACACATGGACAATCAATTGAGACTGGCAGGACCTTTGTAGCGTGCCCTGGGTGATTGGGTCGGCCTTGTACACAGTACACAGAACCATTTCGAGGGATACAGTTGACCCTTTCAAGGGATAAAGTTGACCCTTTCGAGGGATACAATTGACCCTTTTGAGGGATATAGTTGACCCTTTAGAGGGATACAGTTGGCCCTTTCGAGGGATATAGTTGACCCTTTCGAGGGATATAGATGGCCCATCACCCGTTTTCCATCGCGCATATAGTTAGGGTATTGCTCATTGGTCCATACAGACAATGAAAGATAAAGATAAAAGAACACAGAATATACAAGGAATACAGTAAAGAGAACGAACAGTATTTGTTCATATAGTTAATGTGTGCTCGCATATACAGTACAGAGTGGTATTTTACAGAAAATAGTATTTTCATATACAACGTATAGAAAGTATTTTATTACTTATAAAACTAGAGCTCACTCAGCAACGCTGACTTTTACACATTTTCAGTTGGCAGCTAATTATTGTTGAGGATGGCACGAGGGTGAAGCTACTCGGCAGGGAAAGACTGACATCCATTCGTATTCTATGTTGCTGTTGTTTTGTAATGCGTTAAAACAATTCTTTGTAAACAGTAAATGATGATGTATTGCCTAACAACAGTGTTTTAAATGCAATGAATGATTTTTGATAAATCATTTCCGCTGCTTAAGTTTGTATAATTATAATGTATAGTGTTTTAATTGTTGTGGTTGACCAACTGTGAGGTGCCTGGGAACGGGGCCTTACACAAGAAGAGATACTCGGTCTAATGAACCCCTTATCAAGCAGCTCTTGCAACTGCTCCATCAGCTCTTTCATCTCACTCGGAGCCAACCGGTACGGTGCCTTAGCAACAGGTTGGGCACCCAGTATCAAGTCAATCTGGAACTCGATCTCACGATCAGGTGGCACTCCTGGTAGGTCTTTTGGGAATACGTCTAGAAAGTCACACACAGCCGGTACATCGGATAGTTGTGGTGTTGGCGCATCCACATCCTTTACATAGGCCAAGTAGGCACTACACCCACGCCTCATACACTTTCCCGCCACCGCTATCAAAATCACCTTCGGAATCGTCGTGACTTGATCCCCATAAACCGTTACCAAACTCCCGTCATGCGCTGTCAACCGAATCATATTCTTGTGACACAGAATGTTCGCCTCGGAGTCCGCCAGCCAATCCATCCCAAGTACTAAATTGAAACCACTTAAGGTCATCACAAACGGTCTAACAGGAAACTTATGACCCTCAAGTTCCATGTCATAGTTCTCTATCATCTCAGAAATCCTGGTAGACTTACCTATGGCAGTTTCTACATCAAAGGGCGCATCAACACGTCTACTACTAACATGCAGCTTAGCACAGAAAGCCGCAAAAATAAAACTTTTATAGGCACCCGAATCAAATAACACAGAAGCTAAAGTTTGGTTCACCAGAAATGTACCAGACACGACATCAGGGTCCGTCCTAGCTTCCTCCTGTGTCAAGGTGAATGCCCTGGCGCTCGCCCTCGGTCCTTCACCTCCCGTCTTCTTCACCTCGGAACCCTCAGCCCTCGGCTTCTTACAATCTTTACTCATATGACCACTTTCCCCACAGTTAAAACATTTGCCCGCAAGGCAATCCTTTGTGATGTGCCCCGTCTTCCCACATTTGAAGCACACATTCAATCCCATCCTACATTCTCCCGCATGCTCCCTTCCACACTTGCCACACCTCTTTGACCCCGCACTCGAGGTGGCCCAACGGCAGTCGTCCACCCGTGCCTTTTTGTTACCCATCGAGGCATCACCCCGACCAAACCTTTTCCCATTCCAGTTCCGATCACCACCACCTTTCTTGTTCGCTTCAGTCACCACCACCTCCCGCTCATCATATAGCCTTCCTGCCAAATCGACCGCCGACCTAAACGTGCTTGGTCGGGCGGCGATCATATGCCTGCGAACATCCACTGGTAAGCCCTGAATATACCTCTTGATCTTCCGAGACAAAGGCGTCACCTGATCCGGCACGAGCCGTGCCATTTCATTGAATTGGGTGGTGTATTGCTGGTGTGTCATGGTTCCCGCCTCCATCTGCAGGAACTCTCTCTCTATCTTATCCATCTCCCTATGAGGGAAGAACTCCTCAATCACCATCTTCTTCAACTCCTCCCACCTCATCCTTCCTATCGTCCGGCTACCCTCGGCTTGGACTATGTTGTCCAACCAACACAAAGCCGAGTCCACAAAAGAGTGGGTAGCGAACTTCACTTTTTGGTCCTCCCGACACTCGCTGATATCAAGAACAACCTCCATTTACCTCACCCACCGGTGAGCAGCTGCAGCAGTTCTGTTACCATCAAAAGTAAGGGGCTTACATCTCATAAACGCCCCGTAGTTACAGCCTCGTGTCGCCTCCTACATAGGCTCTTCTTCTTCCTCCTCATCATCAGTTAGAACCGTTTCCGGCTCCGATTGCTCCCGTCCTCCCGAGGACCTGTTTCTCTCTTTTCTTTCCCCTTCTCGTACAGCCTTGATAACTTCAGTCACCACAGACGGTAAGATTGTCTGCATGACCTGATGAACTTCTTCTACAACAGCCTCCTTTACTGAGGCTCTCAGATTGGCGCTCTCGTCGCCACCCTCCGGATGAGGGGTCTTTGGTTCCTCATGAACCACCTTTTCAACTCTAGGTCTCCCTCTCTTGGGTCGTGGTTCAATACCGTGACCTCCACCCCGTGAAGCTTTCGAAGATCTACCACCAGCCATTCACACGAACACTGAAAGATTCAAACACCAACACGGTCATTCAAGGGAACAACTCAGTTTATGTCAAGTATAGTAAGTTCCTAATTACAGTGGCCAGTTGTGATTAGCCACTTACTTTACTCTTCACACCTTGAGCATTACCTATCCTGACTACATCAGTATTTAAATCCACAAGCAACACATAACATACGTACAAAATACTGATTAACTTTAAAGAAAATACCTGATGGCACGCAGCTACTCAGATTGGCATCCCATTCCCTTTCCGTCCCATTCTCAGTTTAAGTTAAGGTTTATTTTGAAAATTTACCCATTTCACTTAAACTTAAGGCCCCGTTCCCGGGACGCTCACAGTTGGATCCTCATCGCACATAAAACATATAATTACATTTACCTTATGAAAATATTGCAGGGAAACATTCAAAAATGACATCTCATTTCATTATAAAAACTTTTGCCAAATAATACATCGTTGATCAGTTACAAAATACATTGTTGCATTACATCACAAAAGTGTTATATAAATAGATGTCATCCCAAAAGAGCTGAGTAGCCACCTCGTGCCATCCTCAGCAATCATTACCTGCCAACTGGAAACACATCAAAGTCAGCGTTGTTGAGTGAGTTCTAGTTTTATAAAATAAAACATACTTTTCTTTCGTTAAACCCATTCATTACTTCTACATGATCACACATCATACGTACACATAGAAAATTTCATTATTATCTTCTTCATTTGTTCATTCATCTTTACATCTTTTCTTGCGCATCAGATATCCTCCGTACCAATACCATATGCTACACCTCGAACTATTTGGCTACTGGGCCGAAGTCTATAAATAGACACCTAAACATGGTGCCGCAATACCAGGGGCAAGCGGTAGGGGTTCTATATAAACGGTTGATCACAAAGAAGGACCCTGATGTGCATCCTCCCGGGGTAGCGAACCTGCACACCGTTGGGCTAACACCTTTTAATGGCATGTCCCGATATCTAATGCTTGCAAGACTTTCATTACTTTCATCATTCATTAATGCATGCATTCATCATGTTCCACTTTTCATTATCTTTCACTTTACGTTACGTAATACTTCATTTCATTCATTATCATAACACGTAAAGCCACAGGAAAGATAAACATACATCATAAGGTCATCACGTCATACAGGGCAACATCATACATACATAACATGCATCATGCATAAACATGTAACATCATCATCATGTCCAACATGCTCTCTAAGGCCTCAACAGTCAGCTGACATGAACTTACGAAAACCTTTACGTCAAAACTTACATCTTCACTTTCCCCCGAAAGTCAGAAGTTAACTACACTTCTCCTCGGGTGCAACAACCCTATTTAGGCGTATGGACACCCTTTAGTCGCATGGCCTCCATGCGACTGAACATCATGCGAATGAACCAATATGAATGAACACTCATGCGAATGAACACCCAATCGTGCGAATGGACTTAATGCGGATGGATCTCATGTGAATGGAACTAATATGGATTAGCACTTATGCAACTGGATCCTCAGTCGCATGACTCCCCATGCGACTGGCCCTCAGTCGCACGAATGAACCCTCAATCGCGCGAATGAACCCCAATCATGCGAATGAACTCTCAATCGTACCTCATTCGGCCGTATGGCCCCCATTCGGTTGCATAGCCCTAGCTGATGCAGAATGCAGTTCATCCCGAACCCAATCTGCCATTTTTGACCTCCAAGCTCATCTAAACCCATTCTAAGCCCAAATCAACTATCCTAAACCTTAGGGATGCATACCACAACACCATTCAAGCACACACAAGCTCACAAGCAAGGCTCAAACGAATCATATACACACATACACATACACAAACGGGTCAAACATGCACACGCTAAAAAACCCGATTTTTAGATGTTTTCCAGCCTCAAATCATTCAAAAACGTTTAAAGGAGGGGTCCTAGAATTCACACAATCGACCACAACGAGAAGAGCTTCGATTTGACTCGCTTCTCAACGATTTTGGCTCACTCGAACCAACCCGAACCAACTTTTCTTCCTCTTTTCTTCCTTTCTCTTTTCTCCTCTCTTGTTTGGCTGAAATATGGGTGTGGGGAGAGGGTAAGGGCTGCCCTCTCCCTTTATATACCCCCTCTCACCCAACTTTCTTTCGTTGGCGAGTTTGGTCCCTCGACTTAGGACTTTATTTCTTTTCTTCATTCGTCGGCTTCAAAATAGATAAATAACCGGGTGTTACAGGATATAAGATCATTATTAATCACATTTTTTATATAAGTTATACCATTAGCACATGTTATAAAAATAGGTTTTAATGGTTAATTTATAAAAATAGGTTTTAATGGTTAAAAATAGATCTTGATGTGAAGAACCTTTGTTATGGGCTTGCTCGAGTAATTTTTATGTCTAAATGCCCTCATATGACATAATTTTTATGGTTTTAGAGCTGGTATACATATATGTTAATGTTTTTTTATAAAGTTTTACAATATAATTTTTATGGTTTTAAAGCTTGTATGCATTAGGGTTTTACATAGTTTACATATGTATGTTCTTGCATAAAAGAATATTCTTTTAAAAACCCTAAAAGATATCCATTTTGATATGTTATAGTAGCAAACAGAAAGAAATGATACGAATAGTTTAAAGTAAATAATAAATATGTTAAGTATTATACAATATATTATGTTAAAATACTAAAGTATCATACAATTGAGCCCGGTTAAAATAAGATATGATAAAGTGCTAAAAAACGACTATAGTTAAAATAAGATAAAGCAAAGAAAATAAAGAGGGTGTGAAGTCATATATTCACATGTGAAATAATAAAGAAACTGAAATAATAATTTAGGAACACCTACCTATTAAAGCACAGTTATGAATGATAAATTACACTAAAAAGTATAGTAAGCAAAGAAGTCTTGACGTATTTCAAGCATCAACATAGTAGTTTTGCGTAATAGCAATCGACAAGTGTCTTGCACTTGTTGCAAGTAACAGAGTCTCATGTAGGCAAGCAACAATAGTCTTGCATTTTATCCAAGCAACAATTAATGGAGTCTTGCGTATCACAAAAGCAATAGCTAAAGAAGTCTTGTATGAGTACAAGATCAATTTAAAATAAAGATAAAGTTTATTTATGATAATAATAAATTCACAAATAAAGAAATCTTGCACTAATACAAATACACAAATAAAGTAATCCGAAGTATACATTTTACAATTTAGAGTGAAGAAATTCTATCAACAAATTTGCAATCTTTCGCAATCTCTTGCTTAAACAAAGATGGGAAAAGCACACAAATTCTTTGGTGCTACACTTTTATCCATTTTATGTAACATATTTCTTTGTTGTCATGTTTCCCCGCATAAGAAATTATGTTTAATGTTTTCTAATTCTTTTACGACTAAAGAAGGTGCTTGAAATAAAGAAGTGGAGAGCAAGGCCCCAACACTATGTATAACCTATAAATGTATTACGTAAATTTGAACCTTTGATCTTTTAGATATATATATAATGATGCAATCTACACCCGGATGTCACAAAACTATTTAGTTTAGAATTAGTTACCTTTTTGGGTACACTTAAAACTATGATTTTAACGTATTATTCCATTTCAACTAATACGAAAGCGGTAATAATTATAAGCTCTAATATAATTTACTAACCGTCACTTGTATAATTTAAAGGTTTAACCTACACTATACATACAAGACACATAACATCTCCAACTTATAAACAATTAAACATGTTCTGTCCCTCTCAATACTTAGAAATGTCAAAAATACCTTCTCTAGAATAACGTGGAGTAAGTATGCATATATAAATCTAGAAAGAAGAAAAAACAATTAACTTCTTATCTTAAAAGTCGGTCGTCATCTTGTACTTGCTCTTGTTTTCTTGTTGTACTTCAATAAGCAGATTCAATACGTGGGCTCCAAACATACGTCATATTTTATCCTAAACCTCTTCTGTATGCTAAAATAACTAAAATTATGAAGCATTAATATTTTGTTTTATAAAGACCCAAACGATGACATTTTCATAATTTGGTAAAAGTCAATATGCATAATATATATAAAAAATATACTGTTAGATATCTTTGTGTAATTGGATCCCTCTAGTAGTAGGGTCTAAGGGGCAAAACCCCTACCCAATTTAATTTTCTTAAAATTTCATATGTGAAACTCGAAAGGTAAGAGTGATCCAATTTGAAAATGATAATTGCCTTTAGCGGTTTTCTTCATTCCTACAAAAGTCTATTTGAAACACACATTTTGGTCGGTGTTTGTTTTCTTCATCATCTCTAGTTCACAAAAAGATTCACACAATTAGCATATTTCATTTTGATTCTAAATTTATATCCGACTGATTTATTTGAGTAAATTATTGAATAATTTCTATTTGAAAATATACACACGACTCTTAGATTATCTGGTTTGTTGAACTTAGTTCCCTTTCATGTGGTGGAATCGAAAAAAATTTTATGAGGTCAGAAATGTTTAGAGGTCGGTTTTGTATTTGCTTAATACTAAATATTTTAGATTTGTTCCAGTCGGTTTGGTCACAAATAGAAAGATAAAATCAAATTAAATCTCACGTGTATAATAAAAGTATGTCAATCATTATAGAAATATATAATCAATATACAATTTTGCTATAATTAATCTGTAAGTTTTTTTGAAAGCCACTCATTACATCATTTACTAAAACATTCCTAAGCCTCTCTTTTACAATATAACAAATACAATTATCACTTAGATTCTCATCATCAAATAAGCATGTTGGATGTTACCTAGTCAAAACGGTTCTCAAACTCTTAGATTCACATATCTAACGTTGAAACAATTTATCATACTTATAATATTGAAGATATGTGATGTTTGAACTTTGTCTTGGTATAATATTTCTGGTATAGTAATCATTCATGTTTTATATTTTAAGTTCATGTCTAATTAGAAGTAGAATTAACTTCCTTAAGAATTAAATTAGAAACCTTTAATCTATTATGTTAATATACTAATCAATAACTGGCATTGGATTCTTCAGCAATATTTAAGAGAATAAGTAACTAATAAATTATTTTCTTGTAAATGAGATACTTTAAAGTTGAACTTGAACGTTGATTATTACTTTTAAACAGTTTATATATAATTACAGAAGTTGATTTAACAATTATATATGGCATTGGATTCTTGAGCAATATTGTCACTGATGAACTCACTCAAATAAGAACAGGACAAAAATGAGAAGTTTGATATTTTTGAGGATAATTCATGCAAAGAAATAATGCATCTAGTTTCAAGAATAGTTTATTTCAAAAGCACCCCACAAGTTTGAAAAATGTGCTAAACAACATCCATGGTGGTTGTAGTTGTAGAGGCCTTCAAATGTATTTGGTATCCAACAACACATATAGTATTTTATATTAACTATTTTATTGTTTTTTAATTGCAATTGTCCTCTAGAAATTGTCCTTTAATATATTAAATCTCCACACCCATCTAAAGTATCTCTTACACTTCTCAAAAGATAAATTAAAATAACAAGGTTAAATGATTATCAAGTAATAACTAGTTAATTTCTTAAAAAACCATACTTATTTCACAATAATACTTAGATAACTGCTCATAAAATATCAAATTATTTGTTTTAATATTACATTTTATTAAGTTGAATGAAATTCAATAAACATGATAAAGCTATCATAATAGACCACTAAATTTTTTTATGCAATTTTAAATAATAATTCCACAGATTATTTGTGGACCATAATTTATATATATAAACCTTTGATTAATCTATATTTAAAGTTTTTTATACAGTCGTTATATTTTCACATGATACGAAGTTTCAAGGAAGTATTTTTCGATAATATGTATAGATATATGACTTTATAAAACAACTGTTGGATACTTAAAAACCATTTTATTTATTCATGAATAGTATTAGCAAATATGCTTAAAAATTTTTAAGGTGTTACAAATAATGTATTCACTTAATACAGTATAGTTATAAACTTATAATGATTTAGTAAGAAAGTGTTTTTTTTCTTAAAAGAATAGTTGGAGTGACAAGATGTCTTGTTCTTATACTAAAGATCAAAGGTTGAAATCGTGCTCGTGCAAGTGACATGTATTGGAATTTATTAAGAGCCATTCTAACAAATATTTTTTTAACAACAAACAACCCCTAAGATATACTTTTGAATCCATCTATGCTCATTTTATAGGATTTAAATACGCATCAATTTGATATAGATAAACATCAGATGTCAAAAACACAAGATACTACAACAAATATATAGTGTATATAACATATGTGAATACAATTGTTTCTAAATATTTACTTAATTATTTCTTCTTATTGGTCCAATTTAGCATGAAGACTAACACCTAAATGACAAAAGTAGTAGCATAAACAATACACCCCTAATAAAGATTGCAACAAAGCACCTCATTTTAGTAGAGTGGTTGTGGAGTAGTTTCACTTCCTCTAACCTTTTTAGCTTCAACGCTTGCCTCAAGATAATCCCAAATCAACATTGCTTAATACTTATACTCCATCATTGTTAATTGATCACCAATCCCACTAACCACATTCATCAACAACCATGAAAGACTCATCAAAACCTTGGAAACCCTACTGTTGTTCAGCTGAAAACAAGGTGTTTTGCAACTTTAGCCGGTGTAGACCCTCGAGATCAGAGTTCTCAAAGAACGTCGCGCCATGCCCATCTTTCAGGCGCATGTCGTTCTCGGACCTTAGCAGGTCGTCGTCTATGCGCATTAATGAAGATATAGCGCAAACGTTTGGGCCCGAGTTGATTGACTTTAAACTGAGCGAGTTGCGCGCCATAACTCAGAATTTTTCGAGTAATTTTTTGTTGGGCGAAGGGGGGTTCGGTAAAGTGCATAAGGGTTATGTGGATGACAACATGAGGCCTGGCTTGAAAGCTCAACCTATTGCTGTTAAGCTTCTTGATATTGAAGGATTGCAAGGTCATCGAGAGTGGCTTGTAAGCTTCTTTATGTTCGACTGTCTATATAATTAAATTTAATGGTTACTTTTTTCAATTCTTTTTAAAATTAACATATGTTTTTAAAGTATATTGTTTGATAATCATTTTATTGTTTGATAAAGAATGTTGGTTTTTAATGATAGAAAAACTGTTTCTACTAAATTATAGATTAGTACAAAATAAAATAAGAAATTTTCATATTATCTTATTATTATATATATACAGAGACATATAAAGTTTTTATAATTCGACGATATCATTCGGTTTCTTAAATTTGGTACGACCAAGAGCAGTTTAATGTTTAATTCGGTTTAGTTATGAAAACATTGCATGTAACGGACAAAAAATATTATTACAGGCGGAGGTGATATTTCTCGGACAACTTAAGCACCCAAATCTGGTAAAATTGATCGGTTATTGTTGTGAAGAAGAAGAGAGACTGCTTGTGTATGAGTTCATGGCTCGTGGAAGCTTGGAAAATCATTTGTTCAAGAGTGAGTTCATATCAACTTCCATGGTTAATTTCTGATGATTTTTTTTTCTTCTTTTTAACAAGCTAACACTTACATGTATTCACAGGAATCTCGGTTTGTCTACCATGGGGGATCAGGATAAAAATCGCGATAGGAGCAGCCAAAGGACTCGCGTTCTTGCATGGAGCTGAAAGCCCTGTCATATATCGCGACTTCAAAACATCAAACATATTACTTGATTCTGTAAGTATCAAACCTTATAATATCGGTTTTTTAATACCAGGGTCCTTCAGGTATATGGTCAACGGGTCAAGGGACCCGAACCTCATGAACTTGAAGGACCAACAGGCAACAACGCTGATACAGTGTTATTGCGAGAAAAGAGTTGACAATTGTTTACCTTGTTTGAATATTGACAGGAGTTTAATGCCAAGTTATCTGATTTTGGGCTAGCAACAATGGGTCCAGAAGGATCAAACACTCATGTCACTACTAGAGTCATGGGTACGTATGGATATGCTGCACCTGAATATGTCAACACTGGTAATCTTAATTCTTAAACCCACCACTAACATATAGTTTATAATATTAATAAACTTGAAAAGTTAAAAAGACTAAAGTAATATATAT
>BJCM01101276.1:0-21962 GCA_018326385.1 Flaveria bidentis
TTTTCGACCCCGCACTTGATGTGACCACACGGCGGTCATCCACCCGTGCCTTCTTATTACCCGTCGAGGCATCACCCCGACCAAACCTCTTCCCCTGCCAGTTTCGATCACCACCGCCCTTCTTGCCACCTTCAGTCACCACCACCGTTCTCTCATCATACAGTCTCCATGCCAAATCCATCGCCGACCTAAACGTGCTCGGCCGGGCAATGATCATGTGCCTGCGAATATCCGCTGGCAAACCCCGAATATACCTCTTTATCTTTCGAGATAGAGGTGCCACTTGATCCCGCACCAGACGTACCATCTCGTTAAATTTGGTGGTGTACTGTTGGTGTGTCATCGTTCCCGCCTCCAGCTACAGGAACTCTCTCTCTACCTTATCCATCTCCCGGTGAGGACAAAACTCCTCAATCACCAACTTCTTCAGTTCAGACCATCTCATTCTCCCAATGGCACTGGTACCCTCGGCTTGGACTATATTGTCCCACCAGCACAGAGCCGACTCCACAAAATAGTGGGTAGCGAACTTCACCTTTTGGTCTTCCCAGCACTCGATGATGTCAAGAACAGCCTCCATTTCCCTCACCCACTGGTGAGCAACATCAGTAGTGTCGTTTCCATCAAAAGTTGGGGGCTTGCATCTCATAAACTCCCCGTAGTTACAGCCTCGTGTCGTCTCCTGCACATGCTCTTCTTCTTCCTCCTCTTCTTCATCATCCGAGAGAACCGTTTCAGGTTCGGTTGCTCTCGTCCTCCCGAGGACCTATTCCTCTCCTTTCATTCCCCTTCCCGTACTGCCTTAATCACTTCGGTCACCACAGACGGTAAGATTGTTTGTATGACATGATCAACTTCTTCCACGACAACCTCCTTTACTGAGACTCTCAGATTGGCGCTCTCGTCGCCACCATCCGGATGAGGGGTCTCTGGTTCTTCATGAACCACCTTCTCAACTCTGGGTCTCCCTCTCTTGGGTCACGGTTCGGCACCGTGACCTCCACCACGAGAGGCTTTCGAAGATCTACCACCGGCCATCACACGCACACTGAAAGATTCAAACACCAACACGATCATTCAAGGGAACAGCTCAGTTTATGTCAAGTATAGTAAGTCCCTAATTACAGTGGCCAGTTGTTTTTAGCCACTTACTTTACTCTTCATACCCCAAGCATTACCTGTCCTGACTACATCAGTATTTAAATCTACAAACAACACATAACACATACCATGCGCACAAAAAACCGGTTAACTTACGAAAATACTTGATGGCACGCAGCTACTCAGATTGCATTCCATTCCCTTTTCATCCCATTCTCAGTTTAAGTTAAGGTTTATTTTAAAATTTTACCCATTTCACTTAAACTTTTGCTCTGATACCAACTTGTAAGACCCCGTTCCCGGGACGCTTACAGTTGGATCCTCATCGCACATAAAACATAATTATATTTGTATTTCATAAAGCATCACAGCGGAAACATTTAAAAATGATATTTCATTTCATTATAAAAAATTTTGCAAAATAATACATCGTTAATCAGTTACAAATACATGTTTGCATTACATCACAAAAGGATTATATAAATAGATGTCATCCCAAAAGAGCTGAGTAGCCACCTCGTGCCATCCTCAGCAATCATTATTTGCCAACTTGAAACACATCAAAGTCAGCGTTGCTGAGTGAGTTCTAGTTTTATAAAATAAAACATACTTTTCTTTCGTTAAACCCGTTCTTTTCTTTCATGCGATCATACATCATACGTACACATAGATAATAGTTATATTATCTTCATCGTTTATTAACTTCTGTTCATTCATTCATTCTTACTTTCATTTGTTTTTTCATCATTACATCTTTTCCTTTCGTCATCACTATGAACCTTACCCTTCATTCTCGTGGTATTGGACCTAAGCCTATAATAGACCTTTATCAATGGTGCTCGGCACCAAATGGTCACAGTACCTAAGGTAAAGTTCAGGTATACCATTGTCATGTGCTATGCCCTTCATTCTCGTCGTACTGGACCTAAGCCTATAAAAGACCTTCATCGGTGGTGCTCGGCACCAAATGGTCACAGTACCTATGGCACGCAACAATGGTTCATACATATGGTCAATCACAAAGAAAGACCCCGATGTGCATCCTTCCGGGGTAGCGAACCCGTACACCATTGGGCTAACACCTTAATGGCGTGTCCTGACATACAGTGCTTGCAAGACTTTCACTACCTCATTGTTCATTAATGCATGCATTCTTACTTCATGTTCCTCTTTCATTATCTTTCACTTTACATTATATAATACTTCATTCATTCATTAACATGACACGTAAAGCCACAGGAAAGATAATCATACATCATAATAAGGAACATATCATACATATTCATCAGCATCACACAGGGCAACATCCTACATACATAACATGCATAATCATACAACATCATCATCATCATGCCTAACATGCTCTCTAAGGCCTCAATCGTCATCTTACATGAACTTACGGCAACCTTTACATCAAAACTTACATCTGCAGTTTCCCCCGAAAGTCAGAAGTTAAACTACACTTCTCCTCAGTGCAACAGCCCCATTTGGGCGTATGGACACCCTTCAGTCGCATGGCCTCCATGCGACTGAACATCATGCGAATGAACCAATGCCGATGAACACTCATGCGAATGAACACCCAATCGTGCGAATGGACTCAATGTGGATGGACCTCATGCGAATGGAACTAATGCGGATGAGCACTTATGTGACTGGACCCTCAGTCGCATGATTCCATGCGACTGGCCCCAATCATGATAATGGACTCTCAATCGTGCGAATGAACCTCAATCGCACCCCATCGTATGGCCTCCATTCGTTCGCCTAGCCCTAGCTGATGCAGAATACAGTTCGGCCCGAACCCAATCTGCCATTTTCGACCTCCAAGCTCATCTAAACCCATTCTAAGCCCAAATCAACCATCCTAAACCTTTGGGATGCATACCACAATACCATTCAAGCACACACAAGCTCACAAACAAGGCTCAAACGCATCATACACACACATAGACATACGCATACGGGTCACACACAAACACACTCAAAAACCCGATTTTCGATTTGACCAAAACCCGATTCTCAATGATTTTGGCTCACTCGAACCAACTTTTCTTCCTCTTTTCTTCCTTTCTCTCTTCTCCTCTTTTGTTTGGCTGAAATATGAGTGTGGGGAGAGGGTAAGGGCTGCCCTCTCCCTTTATATATCCCCACTCACCCGTCTTTCTTTCGTTGGCGAGTTTGGTCCCTCGACTTAGGACTTTATTTCTTTTCTTTTTTCGTCGGCTTCAAAATAAATAAATAACCGGGTGTTACACATTTGTTCGAGGGAGGACAGGTTTCAGGGACGAAACCTATATATGGGGGTGGACTTGTAACACCCAGTTAATATCATCATTTTAAAAGCCAAAGATAGAAGAAAAATAAAGAAAAGGGAGGAAAAGGCATTTTACCCAAGTTAAGGGTTAAAATATGCCAAAAAGGACAAAACTTTGGGAAAGTGGGTGTAAAGGGCATGGCCGCCCACTACCCTTTCCCATACGCCCATTTCAGTCGGCCAGAGGGAGAGAAAAGGAGAAAATAGGGCAAAAGCTTTCGGGCTTCTTGAAGATGAAGTGTAGGAGTCGATCCAAGTGGGTTTCTAGGTGTGAACTCAAAGCAAGCGGGTTTGTGGGAAGCTTTACCCAAAGAGGCTACTAAGGTGAGTTCTAGAACCCCATATTTTACATGTTTTAAAAGATTTTGGGGCTGGGAAATGCATTTGAAACTGCTTTTGTTGTGTTGGGTGTGTACTCGTATGTATGTGTTGTGTGCGATTGGGTGGGGTTCGGATTTTGGGTAGGTTATGTTTGAGGATGATGTGTATGGGTTTCTAAGGCTTAGGATGGTTGGTATAAGCTTAGAACAGGTTAGAAAAGGTTCAGGTACTGCAATCGGTTGTTCTGGTACGAATGAGATTGCTTCTGCGCCAAGTTAGGGCTCATGCGACTGGGAACTTCCTCATGCGACTGGAGGTCATGCGACCGAAAGTCATATGACTGGAGGCCATACGGTCGAATGTCATGCGACTGAAGGTCATCCGCCTGAGAGTCATGGGACTGAAGTTCATGCGCCTGAAAGTCATGCGACTAAAGGTCATGCGCCTGAAAGTCATGCAACTGAGGGTCATGCGACTGAGGGTTCATACGCCCTATAGTGTTCATGCGTCTGGAAGCTCTCCATACACCTAAGTGTTCTTCATACGCCCAAATTGGGCTCATGCACCCAAAAGGACTTAAAATGTTTTTTGATTTTTAGGGGAAAGGGTTTTTGTAGACTTTGACTTGGGATGTTCCCGGGGGCTAAGTAAGTTGACTTTTAGGAGTCATATATGATGTGATAGGCATGTATGATGTAGCATGGATGATGTATGTTATGTATGTATGACGATGCTTTGTATGGTGATGTTTTTGTATGGTTATGTTTATGTTCCATACTTTGTATGATTATTTTTCCCGTGGCTTTATGTTGAATGTTAATGAATGAAATGAGAAGTATTATGTAACGTAAAATAGAAGATAATGAAAAGAAGAACGAAGTGAAAGAATGCATGCATAAAAGAATGAATGAAAGTAAGAAAGGCTTGCAAGCAATGTATGGAGGTTCACACTCAATGAAGGGTGTTAGCTCAACTGTGTGTGGGTTAGCTACCCCGAAAGGATGCACACTGGGGTCTAATCCTTGAGATTGACCATATGTATGGGATCCTTGTCTCTTGCCCCTGGTACTGGAGTCAGCTTTGTGCATAATGTTCAAGGTTTATGAAAGACCTCAGGCTCAGTAACCAGCTTCGTGTACAATGTTCGGGGTATAGCATATGGCATTGATCCGGAATGAAAGAGAAAAGATAAGTGGTGAATGTTCTTGCCCTAGGTACTGGAGTCAGCTTCGTGCATAATGTTCATGGTCAATGAAAGACCTCAGGCCTAGTAACCAGCTTCGTCCACAATGTTCGGGGTATTGTACATGTCATCGAAAGTAATGAACGTAGGAATGAAATTAAGAAAGTTATGTATGAAAGTAATGAAAGTGAATGATAATGACGTACGATGAATGAAAGAAAGTTAACGAACGAATGATGAAGATAATAATGACATTATCTATGTGTATGTATGATGTGTGATCATGTACAAAAGTAAAGAATGGTTTTAATCGAAAGATAAAGTATGTTTTACTTTAAAACTAGAACTCACTCAGCAACGCTGACTTTTATGTGTTTCCATTTGGCAGGTAATGGTTGCTGAGGATGGCACGGGCGGCTACTTGGCTCTTTTTGGATGACATTCTTTTGTTTAATGTTTTTGCATTGTAATGCAAACAAACGATGTTTTGTAATGAATGTTGTATTAACTTGAAAAAGCATTTATATTGAAATGAAGGGTTATTTTACTGTTTCCACTGCAGTGTTTTATTAACGTTAATGTAAATATATGTTTTATGTGTAATGATTGACCAGCTGTGAGCGTCCTGGGAACAGGGCCTTACAGATGATTCCGAAGGCTTTCTCCTTCTACTCAAAGGTTTAACTTACCCGATTAGAAAAGAAATGGGAGACCTTTTTGGTATATCAAGGTCAATCATTTCTTTCTGGTCCGCTAATAAAAAATAAGTTTTTCAACTAAGTTTTATTTAATTCCGCCACAACATGTCTTTTCCGTCTATAGCGGATAGGTAATTTAGCTACCTCCGCGGAGCTTCCACGGTCTCAGTCAATGAAGGTGCTTGCTTTATTGGTTAGCAGCTGCTAATGAAAGCCTGAATTCAATATGAATGTGGGCTCTTCCACTTTGTTTCATTTTGAGGAGCTCTTTAAACTGTCTAACTCTCTATTACCATATGCAGAGGGAAACCATGTTCAATAGCCGGATAGAGTAAGAAAACAACTAAATAGAAATCATTACTTGCTACAGGTGAAGGAGTAAAGAGTGTTTAGTGTTACTTTCAAGTGAATAAGTACTCATCAAAAGGGTGTATAAGCCGCATATCTTTGTTACAACTCAGTATATATTTTTACTAAGATTCATGGATAAGTAATTATTTTTCATACATAGAGCATTTGTAAAAAGGTCTTTTTGAAAGTTTTAAGCATAGTTTATAAGGTAGAAGGACAACAAAAAATTCCAAGGATAGGTATCAATGGATAGAGAAACAAAATGATTGTGAGAGGGGAGTGAGAGAGTAGGCGAGACGTCCATGAAAGGTTTATCTTGTCTTGACATGTAGGACCCAAGATTGCCTATGTTTTAGGTAAAAAGGTTTATTAACTTCTTTAAAAACCTACTAATCGCTACTAGGAAAGTGTACCTTGTGGCACCTTAAAGGTATCATCTCACATGCATTGACAATTTGGATATCTAAGAGCTAAACTATACGTGTTTATTATAATGATGATTAGGGTGGGTGCCCTAATGATCATCAATTCGATCATTACTGGTTGTTGTATGTTTTTAGGCCCAACCTTATTAGTTAAAGTTTCAAAAATGATACCATATGATTGCTCGCTCTAGTATAGAGGATGAGTATCATGCCTTTGCTCATATTGCTATTGAGATTTGTTCGATTCCTTAGTTTTTTCAAAAATACTTCTTGATTTATCTTGTCGACCTATTTTATAGTGTGACAAGATTGATGACACCTATTTGGCAAACAATCTAGTGTTTCGTCAACACACAAAACATCTTGTGATTTATACACACTTTACTAGAGGCATGGTTCTGACCTAGACTCTTATTGTATGTTATGTCTTTACAACTAACCATCTTACTGATGTTCTGATCCAATGATTGTTTGACATTTTTTAATCCAAGCTTCACGTTCTCACACCTCACTTAGCTGGACGGGGCATATTAGAGCTATGATTGAATTGATTATATTAAATTTGTATTGTTGTAGCTAGTATTACTCATTTTGGTTAGTTAGGGTAGTTAGAGTTGGTATTTACACCTTCTCTTGTTATAACATGTAAGGCTCCGTTCCCGGGACGCTCACAGCTGGTCAATCATTACACATAAAACATATATTTACATTTATTCTTCATGAAACATCGCAACGGAACATTAAAATAACATTTTATTTATAAATGCTTTTGCAAAATAATACAACATTCGTTACACAATTTCATTTGTTCGCATTACAATGAAAAAACATTAACAAAAGAATGTCATCCAAATGCCTAGTAGTTGCCCCGCGCCACCCTCAGCAATGCTCACCTGCCAACTGGAAAATGCATAAAAAGTCAGCGTTACTGAGTGAGTTCTAGTTTTAAAGTAAAACATACTATACTTCCTTTTAAAACCGTTCTTTAATTTCATTCGATCATAACAGGTTTTAAAATGTGATCACACAATGTACAAACACTTAGATAATATTTATTATCTTCATCATCGTTTGTTTCGTACATTTATTATCTTTCATTTCCATCTAGGTCCCTTCATGTGCTTAACCCCCCTCTTGAGCACCGAGCAATTCATCAAGGGTTAAGCGACAAGGAACCCATATATATGGTCAATCACAAAGATTAAACCCCTGTGTGCATCCTTATGGGGTATTTAGCCCGCACGTAGTTGAGCTGACAACCCCTCATTGGGTGTGAACCTCCATACATTTGTTTAATCACACGGATTAAGCCCCAATGTGCATTCTCATAGGGTAGCTAACCCGCACACGGTTGAGCTAACACTCCTCATTGAATGTGAACATCCATACATTTGCTTGCAAGCCTTTCTTTCGTTCGTTCATTCATTAATGCATGCATTCTTTCATTTTGTTACTCTTTTCATTATCTTCCACTTTACGTTACATAATACTTTCATTTCACTTATTAACATTCAACATAAAGCCACATGAAAATAATCATACAACAAGGAACACAAACATAAACAGTCAACATCATCATACCGGGAATCATACATACATGACATACATCATACACACGAGGGTCATAACATCTATGACCTCAAAAAGTCAACTTACATAGCTCCTAGGAACATCCCAAGTCAAAGCCTAAATTTCACTTTTTCTCCAAAAAGTCAAAAACTATTCTAAGTGTTAATCCGCATTTGCCTTTTTGTTCATCCGCATTTGTTTTAGTTCATCCGCATTTGTTTTAGTTCATACGCTTTTCCTCCGTACTCATCCGCATTTCTCTTACTTAGTGGTCAATGCTCATCCACATTAACTGTTCATCCGCATTTCCCCAATACTCATCCGCATTGACTTACTTAGTGGTCAATGCTCATCCGCATTAATTGTTCCTCCGCATTTCTCCGATACTCA
Source organism: Flaveria bidentis (assembly GCA_018326385.1). Classification (NCBI taxonomy): domain Eukaryota; kingdom Viridiplantae; phylum Streptophyta; class Magnoliopsida; order Asterales; family Asteraceae; genus Flaveria; species Flaveria bidentis. The sequence continues at coordinate 8,356 of BJCM01101276.1, forward strand.
TCCGTATTGACTTACTTAGTGGTTAATGCTCATCCGCATTAACTGTTCATCCGCATTTACTCATCCGCATTGACTTACTTAGTGGTCAATGCTCATCCGCATTAACTGTTCATCCGCATTCTTTTGAACACTTGAGCAGATTCTAAAACTTAGACATATGAGCCCTAAACATCATATTTCAGTTCCCAAACACTATCTATCATGTTCTAAGCTTAAATCTTACATTCTAAGCCTTAGAAACACAACCATAACACTAACATGCATGAATATAGATCAAAATCACACCATACCCGCAACATATACACATTCAAACATACGGGTATGAAACCCTAATTTTAAAAAAGTTCAATCATGCATTCCCAGCCCCAAAATCAGTTAAAAACATGTAAAAGAGGGGTTCTAGAACTCACCTTTGCAGCTCTTGAGTATGGCTTCTTCCAAACCCATTTTCAATTGAGTTCAACCACCTAGAAACCCACTAAAAACATACAACTGAACACACACAACACATATAAGCATACACCCGAGGACATAACCGGTTAAGAACACTATAAAACCATGAATTCTTACCTTGAATTCGAATTCTCAACTTGTCCTTCTTCAAGACCCGAGAGTTCTGCTACACTTTTTCTTTCTCTCCCTCTAAAAATGCAGATCTGGATGTTATAAGAGTAGAGTGGGCTGCCATGCCCACTTTACACCCACTTTCAAACCTTTTATCCTTTTTGACACTTTTTACCCCTTGACTTGGGTAATACATCTTTTTTTTCTTTTTCTTCACTTTATTCTTTCTTTCTCTGACTTTAAAAAAATAACTGGGTGTTACATAACATTAGTTTAGGTTCTTATATATAGAGATTCTATGTATTGTATTTGTTGCGTTTTGAGTGCATATCACATTATATACCATTTATAACCATGAAGCATTAAGTTGAGAAATGAATGAGGGAACGTGCTTATGCAAATTAATGAGTAAGAGGACGTGGAGAATCTAGTCTATGAGAGATCTAGAATCACCAAGGGTTCATTTGAGGTGTTGGTTTCCACTTTGATGGTCAAATGGTTAGTGTTTCACCCATTTTTAATATGTTTCTGAACCAAACTTCTTTCTACAATGAGCTTTAGTGCTTTCACAATGTACTTGAAATTAACTCCTTTATCTTTACATAATTCAGATTAAAAACCCTACAATCGATTTTAAGACATGATTATACGTATTCATCACAAAGATTGTTAATATGTAATTGCAATATTTGTTAGACGTTTGAGAGAGTATTATACACTACAACAAAATAGATTTTTAGTCTATAACAATAAAATTTCAATTAGTCTATCTAGATTAATATTTTTTTCTCATCTTTTATAAAGCTGATGGCAAGATAAATAAAAAATGATTTTTTAAATTGGTCTATAGCAACAACATTTAATCACTATAGGATGGAACTTTATAATAATCTCAACATAAGCACATAAAAACTTATAATTTTGTGTTATGTGTTACTTGAACTTTAAGTGGGTCCAATGTCACATGCGTCCACTAATCATCCTTACTATTTCTCTCCATGCACCTTTAAAAGGAAATCAACTTTGTTTCTTTTTTGGCATAACCATTATATTTGACTTGAACTAAGTATGCTTTGATAATTATGTCATCACACGACCTTGGCTAGAGCAAGTTTATTGCACATATTAAGGATAGACATCCACTACCACCTCCATCCATCAAGGTCTAGAATTTTCTTGTAACTGGTGAAGATGTTTGGTGGTTTGTCGTAAGGTGGCGTTGAACGTGTATATAGTTTAAGGAGAGATACAAGTATTGAAGGGATTTAACTATCTAGATACCCTACAACATGACTATTTTAATATCCTTTCTTTATCATAAGGATATAATTTCTATTTTTTTAGCCTAGTGTTGCACCCTGATAATGAAGTTCATGTTCATGCTTCATATTGATTTCTCCATAGCACAAATTGTTATATAAGAGAATAAGTTTCAAAATATAAAGGGAAGTTATGTATAAATATTATGTTGGATAACAATCTCAACATAAGCACATAAAAACTTATAGTTTTGTGTTGTGTGTCACTTATGATTTAGGTGGGTCCAATGTCACATGAATATAGGATGGAACATTACGCGTCCATTAAGCATCCATACTATTTTGTCATCGTTCACCATCATAAGGAAATCAACTTTTGTTTCTTGCTTGACATAACCATTATATTTGACTCGAATTTAGTATGCTTTGATGACTATGTCATCACACGACCTTGGCCAAATCAAGTTTATTACACATGTTAGGGACAAAAATCCACCTCCATCCATCAAGGTCTAGAACTTCTTCTAATTGATGAAGATGTTTAGTGGTTTTTTGTAAGCTGGTGTTGAACGTGTATGTAGTTTGAGGAGAGATACAAGTCTCAAATGGATTTAACTATCTAGATACCCTACAAGATGACTATTTTAACATATTTTTTCTTTGTCATAAAGGATATAATGTTTCTTTTTTAGCCTAGTATTGCACCATGATCATGAAGTTCATGTTCATGCTTCATTTTGATTTCTCTAATTATTATATAAGATAATAAGTTTCAAAGTATAAAGGGAAGTTATGTATAAAGATTTTATTGGATAATTTTTTAGTAGTAGGACCAAGTGAAAGTTGGCACTTGTGGGTTGGTCCAAGAAGTCTGTAAACAAGTCGGTTTAAGGGATTCAACAGGTAATCATATTTAACTTGGTCTTAGTTTCCTAATCTAGTTATATCTTATGTCTTGTTCACCAAGTATTAGTAACATTATATTAATAGTTGATATGCTTAAACTAATACATGTTCATTATGCACATTGTCCCCCATTTTGAATGTTTTTTTGTTACAAATTCATTTGAAATGACATTCAATCGTGTTTGATATGAATTTTGTAGGTTTGGATGGTGACTTGATGAATTTGATGAAAAACTCAAGAAAATAATGAAATTTAGCTACTGATGTGGCCATATCACATTCTAACATGGCCATATCAGAATCAATTCAAGCTTATATGTCTAAGGCACGACATGGCCATGTCACTTTATGACATGGACATGTTCGGCACAGATAGTCACTTTTAAAACCTAAATTGATCCTCATTTCAAACATACAACTTTAGTGGTTAAAAACCCTAGTTCTCTCTAGCTCCTAAAACTATTTTGAGCATCTATTGAAGGAAAAAAAGTCAAGATTGAAGATCAAACACTCCAAAGAAGAATCTAACAACATACAACCCATCTACCTTGATTTGGTTTGATAATCTCCTCATCTAACCATGTATCGTTTTGATGATTCATGTTCTTGGGTGTTTTTATAGTTAGCATGAGTTAAACTACTTGATTAACTTAGATTAGATGAATCCTATCTAACTTTGATTATGTATATGTGATTTTTGATGATGATTATATTGATGACTTTAACATGGTCTTGAATCTTCTTCAATGATTATGTGTGTTTGTTCGACTTGATTATATGTTGAATCTCATAGGTATCTTGAGCATATCATGTTGGAAAACCATATGTTTTAGGGTATTTATTCATGAATATGTATATGTATGTATATGTATTTATGGCATTCGACTAGTATCCATTATCTTGGTTGGTTCCTGAATTACGATTCCTAACTTGTGGTTATCACTTCTTTTTTTTCTTTTTTTTACTTGTCGGTGTTTGAGTTACACCAAGGATCATGGTCCATGGCCCCCGATCAAACTAAGATTTGATTATATTTTTTTCCTTTATAGATCTATGTATCTTATCTTTTGATCTATAGATACAAAAGACCATTACTGGCCACTATCATCGGCTTGCTTTCATTTCCTTTCTGTTTCTACATATTTTATCTCTTGATCTACAAAACTAAGTGATCGTGCTTACTAGCATCAACGCATTGCTAACGACTATGGTTTCTAGTTCTGGACTTATTATTTTGAGAATCATGAACCATGTAGTATCAAGCAAAATATAGATAGCACAATCAACTAGAATATGGATGACAACATCAAGCATAATATTAATTTGTTGACAAAAATTTAGATATTCGAGTCGATCTAAACATGTTTATCTTATTATTCCGATCTTGGTGTTCGGTTACTTCCACCACGACTATAAGGGAGTGTAATGCCCCGAATAAAGTCTAAGCGATCCAATTAATAATAATAGGGTTAGCGGGGATTATTTAAAGAAAATAAACGGGTAATGGAGTATGGATTGAGTGGATCAAGTAGACCTCGCAGGATACGTGTTTGGCGAGTTTAAGGTCTCGGGAACGCTCGGTATATATAAACGGATCAGCTTGAGCAGCTCTCATTTGCAACCCAACACCCAATTTCTAAAGAGAGAGAGTAGAGAGAGAAAGTGGAGAAGAGGTGAAGATTGGAGGCTCAGTTGATCACGGGATTGAAAATCGGTGTTCGAGAGCATCCAAACAACAAGAAAACACCAAGAATCCAGGTAAGAAACATCATTTAATCTTTCATTTTGATGTAAACCCAAACAACAAGAAAACTTCAATCTTTTTGAAAGTGACAAAGATTCGCCCAAAACTCATGTTTTTTTGTAAGAAAACATGTAAGAAGCTTAGATATATCTTATTGGGTGATAAACCAAGGTTTTGAATGTAAAAGATTGAAGTTTTGGGTCAAAAATAGGGTGGTTCGTAATTTTCAGCCCGTTCTGCGACACTAGGTGTTCATCCAACGAAATTATGTATTCGTCCAGCCAAACTATGGGTCTTCTTGCGAAACTATAGTTTCGCTGGTAGTTTTGCAGACATGGTTATCCAACAAAAGTTGGGCAAAACTGGCAGCGAAATTGGTTGCGAAGATGCCAGCGAAACTGGCAACGAAACTAGCAGCGAAACTGGCAACGAAACTAGCAGCGAAACTGCAGATCTTGCAGTGAAATTAAGCAGAAATTAACTCCTTTTAGTGTTAAACTATCTGCAGACTGTGTAGTGCAACCCTTGCTTTGAAAGCTCGATTGAGAAGATACTCATCGAATCCAGGTGAGTTATAGATCCCCTATTTGAAAGGTTTTGAACTAGTTTAGGGTTGGAAATGCATACTAAATATACGTTTTAAATGACCAAGATTTTAAAAGGTTTTAATGGGAAGATCAAAATTTTTATAAGGAAATGTGCTATATAAGAGGTTTTGAACTAGCCAGGGGCATTGCCCCTTGGACCCCACTAGGGGTTACTGCACCTAGGACCCCGCTATCAGGGGCTGCCACCCCCGAACCCCCGCTGTCTCGCGGAGGATCAACTATGTTTTATGATGACTTATGCTTGTGTTGCATATGTATATGTATGATGCATGATGTTTATGATGCATGATGTTTATGATGCATGATGTTTATGATGCATGATGTTTTGTGATGATGTGTGATGGTATATGTTATGTATGATGATGCGTGATGATGTTATGCTTATGTCTGATATGTATGATATGTTCATTATTACGTATGATGATGTGACTTTACGTGGTGTGATTATGATAATGAACGTAAAGTATTATCTTAACGAAGTTGAAGATTTAAGATAATGAAAGTGGAACATAATGAATGAATAAAAGTCTTGCAAGCAAAAGAAAGGAGGTTCACAACTCATTGAGAGTTGTTAGCTCAATTGTGTGTTTACAACGTGCGATCTTGGCTAACCCTTAAGGGTTCACACACAAGGGGAGTTAGTCTATGTGACTACTCCATACATGCGATATGTGCGATATGGGGTCCTCGTCGCTTAACCCTAGATGATATAGCTTTGTGCTCAAGAGGGGGGTTAAGCATATGACAGGACCTAGATAAAGTGGAAAGACAATAAATGTACGAAAAGTGCGATAAGTACAAAATTTGCGAACCGTGTGAAATGTAAGAAACGAATGATGATGAAGATAATAGCGATTACCTTGATGTACGTATGATGTGTGATCACGTGCGATGGTAAAGAGAATGTTTTAACGAATGTAAGGTAATATAATGTTTTTATAAAACGAAAACTCACTCAGTAACGCTGACTTTTATGTGTTTCCAGTTGGCAGGTAAATGTTGCTGAGGATGGCACAGGGTGGCTACTTGGCTCATTCTGGATGACATTCTTTTGTATATTGTTTTTGCATTGTAATGCGAACAAACGATGTTTTGTAACGAATGTTGTATTAACTTACAAAAGCATTTATATTAAAATGAAAAGTTATTTTAATGTTTCCGCTGCAATGTTTATTAAAGCTAATGTAATTATATGTTTTATGTGCGATGATTGACCAATTGTGAGCATCCCGGAAATGGGGCCTCACAGGGAATATTACATATTACGGTTTATTGTATCAGCCCATGGTCCTAGTTATGTTTCTAGGGTTCCTTGTGATATCAATAAATTGTAACCTAACAATTTAATAATGTTCATTCATTCTTTACCCTATTATAGTTATCAAGCGTCACTTTAATGTCGGCTTCACTTGTTAGTTAAGAAGTTTTTGAAAAGCATTCTGTGCAGGTTCATACCTATTATCACCTCTCTAGAACAAGATTCAGACATTAAGTCCATAGGGTTTGAGGATGTGATCAAGAGACCAAATCCTTATGATGAATGGATCAAGAATGAAGAAATCCACACCAACACCCAAAGTAAGTTAATTATTGTGAACCTAGAACCATCTACTACATGTTGAAGTAATAATTTGAATAGGGTCATAACTGAGGAGGCAGAGAAAGATGTCATTCCTTGTGTTAAGGTCACAACCATACTACCAAGGGCTCCTCTGAAAAACATAGGAAAGATAAAACCAAGAGAGATCACTTTAAGCTATATTTTTATTATTGTGGCAAGCTTGGTCAATTTGCTTCTAAGTGCCTGGACTAGCTCCAAAAGAACCATAGGTAAACATGATTAATACACACAAGGCTGATCATATTTGTGTGTTCTTCATGAATAAAGAAAATGTGATACTAACTCAATACAAAACCGAGATCCATGATGAAGAAATTTAGTACTTGGATATAGGGCCATCAATCATATGACGGGAAATCATACGTTCTTCTTGAAACTTAACAATCGTATAAATGAGAAGGTAAAATTTAGAGATGGGTCTTTTATTGAAATCGATGGAAAGGTTTGATACCTTTCCAAGTAAAAATAGGTGAGCAACAATGATGGACAAAAGTTTATTATACACCGGATTTACCTATGATATAATAAGTTTAGGTCAAGCCATCGAGTCGAAATGCGATGTTCATATGAAGAGGAAATATTTGACTATATGAGATACTCATGAGTCATGATAAGTTGCTAATGAAGTTAACAAGCTTTCCTAATTATGTGTACATGATAAACATAGGAAAAAATGGGTTGCGCTGTCGTGCTAGGTTAGGACATATCAACTTCGTGATAATAAAGTTAATGTTCAAGAAGAAATTAGTTGATGGTACCATAAATTCACCACGAAGAAAAATAATAAAACATATCAAACATATTGGAGTATAAAGATAATAATAATAAAATTACATTTAAACTTATTCCTTTTTTTCTTTTTAGGCATTTATGACCCTTTGTTAATTAGGATTTTGTCTTGATCTCAATCTAAGCATAGAAAAGGTAAGATTACATGGTAACAAACGTTTTGCTTCCTTCATCTTAAACCCACGCGATCATAATTGAATTCCATAGTGGAAAAGACTGAAGCTTCTAGTGCTTGAGCCTTTCATCAGAATGTTTTTAAAGAAATGACCATCGCTATCTTCTTCTCGACTACATGCGATCATCTTTCTCTTTGCTTTGGTTTCTTTGATAGGAAATTAGGTTTACAAATGCTTTGAATTCATGTGTGAGGAAAAAGAAGAGAGATCGTTTGGGTAAGAAAAGAAGAAGCGGTCAAAGATTATGCATAGCCTATTTATACGTAAAGCTTTAAAGCTTTGCGCTATGCCTCTTTAGGTAGGGATTTTTATAAATATCCCCTTCATATTTGTCCAAGCTAAATAATTAATTATATATCTATTTTTTCCTAAGATAAATATTACATATATATATATATATATATATATATATATATATCCATTTCATTAAAATAACATATGATTCAAGTTAGATTTATAAAAAAGACAAGCTGACTTGGCAGTTTGACCCCAGTTGCTAAGATTGCATAAAGACATTTAAAAAAATATTTTTCCCGATGGAAAATTATGTTATAATTTTTGGATAAAATAGTTTTGGGGTGTTTAATTGTTCAAAACTTTTAAAATGTTATCTTTAGAAGACTTTAAATCAGATAATCTCACAATGAGACAAAGCCGGTTTGACATTTTTGTAGGTATAAAGAAAGAAAAAATGTCAGATTTGATTGATCGATTTATAAAAGTAGCAAATAATTTAAAGTAGCAATAGACTAAAATCTCTCGAGCTAGATATCCAAAGAAACGAATTTCCGCAAGTTGTGTTCGCACATCACACCAACACACTTAATACTGATCGTATATCCTCTGTAACAAGCATACTTGATTACAAAACATAGATGATTGAAAATTTGAAGTTATTGAGAACTTATTCGGATTTAAATATTGAATTCAGAGAAACTGTTGACGAAGACTGTGAAGCTTTGAGAGTTGACAATGATAGTAAACCGGAGTCTGTGAGAACCGATGATGATAAGGCTGGAAAATCTGATAACAAAAAGAAAGAATTTGAGGCTCACGAGATGTTGAAGGACAAAGAAGAGGAACAACAAAGAATCGCAAGGATTTGCAACTGTGAATAGAGCTTAGCTGCTGAACGAACTATCATGAGTCTTCCTTATGAGACTGTTTAGGATATGTGTTCTTCTTCTTGTAAAATCCGGTTATTTGGGATTTATAAGGCAAACAGATTGTTATTGGAAAATGAAAAAGAACTAAAAATAATTAATCAGAAATTAAAGAAAAATGAAATTTCTTTTTCAAGAAAACTTAACGAAGCATTGGCAGAAAATGATATTTTAAGAAGAACAAATTTAGAGCGTAATGTTGAAATTAATATTCTGAGAGAAAGGGTAGTTTTAGCTCAATTTGAAACAACACAGCTTCAAACAAAACTTGATAAATGGACCCTTTCACATATGAAAAAGGATGAGCTTATTGCTAAATAACAAGGGGCACAGGTAAAACATGGGATTGGATATCATTCAGATGGTGAAACTGTATTTAATCAGTTCCACCTCCATCTACTCTCTGTTATTCTCCAATTCCCAAACTTTATCCAACAAATGATTTAATTAAAAAATAATACTAACAGTTTGCATGCATGTTTAGCAGGTGTTAATCTTAAATAGGTGCGAGATGATTATGATTCCACAGTTGGTATAGGATACAATAAACCAAATATTGATAATCCAGATAATGATTGTTCAGTTTCGGTTGTTTGTAATTCTGTATCTACTGTTTCTTCTAACTTCTTTGATAAGTTTAAAGTAGGTGAAATTCCTACCTTTGAGCCTATTAGGATTGTGAAAAAAGTGATAAATCGGGAATCAGCTAATCATCAAGCTCCGACAACAGCACCACTTCATATTTCTATCAATCAAGATCCTTTGGAAGCAGATCTATGAATACGAGACTGGTCAAGCTCAGATGATGAATCAAACACAAAGGACCGTTTTAGTTCATCAAAGATCAAGATATCACATGAAATTTTCAAGTATCAAACACTTCCAAAAGCTGAATCAAGACAAATACGGGTCTTTTCTCTAACTGCAAAACAATCTAGTCAACCAGTGAAGTTCTCATCCACTGTTTAGCATAGCAACATTCAAAACACACAAGAATATAAAACAACATAAAAGCAATCTCCACTTCTAAATACTTCACATGGGTCAGTCAAGCATCAAAAGCCTTTCAACGTTTGTTTTGAGTATGGAAAAGAAGGTCATGTGATAAAAAAGTGCCCTCAAAGACTTGCTTCGAATGGTAAAGGCAAAACGAATTACTTCTATGAATCACAGTCTATAAGGGATGTTTCAGTTGGTAAAGGCAACACGAGTTGCTTCTCTAGATCAAGAGGTAAAAAGCACACATCTTTGAATGGTTGGATAAAAAACCCTCCATCCAAACGTTTTCATGTGAAGTCGATTTCACATGATTCAAAGATGAAAATGACCAAAGGTTCAAAACCAAATTCTTTTCCTTCTGGTCTTAAACAAAAAATGATTTCCAAATTTAATTCATTCAAATCCAAATTAATTGAACTGAAACAAATTTGGCAAATTAAAAAGAAGGATACAACAATCCCCGATTGTTTAAACAATTATGTGCCAAAGCAGGTTACTTATGTTGATGAAAAAGGAACTCCCAGGACTACGATAGCCTAGGATCCCCTCTCTAACTAATTTATTTATGAGTGTACGAACAATTCAGGAGGATTGTTAGTAATCCGACTTACTGACATAGATTGTTTCTAATTCAAATTTGAGGCGGAACAAACAGGTTAAGACCATGGTATTTTATCCACAATCTGGATTTATCTTTGCATAATCATAGTTCTCACTTCACAATCACTGCATATTTCTTAATAATTCATTTCTTATCTTCATATCAATGTAGTTTGTAAGACCTTCTTTGGTAAATTTTTATTTTTGTATAGTTTTATTAAAAAAGAATAAAATAATAAAAATAAAATAAAAAAGAGAAACAAGTTTGCAAAAATATAAATTTAAGGGGAGAGTATATCAAAACTAATAAAAAATGAAAAGAGAACTGAGAACTTGATTCGAGATGACTGGAAAATGATTATATATCATCTTGAAATTCTTGTTCTTGCATGACTTGCGCTTTAAAATGAGAAATGATAGTAACTGATGATGTTATTTGATTTACATCTTAGTTTTAACATAATAAAAGAAAAACAAACAGTTTCTTTAATAATATACTTGGTAGACTCAGCCTGAAGAATAAAGTAGCCATTAGCATAATGATTTAAATTAGAATCTATGCTTTAGGATGTTTGGATTTACGCAATCATTTTGGCCTGCACGAAAACTGAGTCTCGATAAAAATTGGATTGAGAATTGATCTTTCACCCACCCTGATATAAATCATATAAGCCGTATCTTTGAGCCATGTTTGGTGTATTTATGTGTATTGTGTTTGTGCTAATCTCCTCTATTGTACGGAAGTACTGACCTGGAGTGATGATCTCCTTTGTTGTACAAAAAACTGTCTTGGAGCTCTCATCAACATATGATTAAATGGTCATCTCCTTTGTTATATGTGAGTATAGACCTGAAGCTCTCGCCATTTTGGTCTAATTTGTGTCAAATCATCTAACGATGAATTCATCACAGAATACAATATTCTGTTGATAATCACTTGCCTACTAATGCACAAGTCTTGTTCTATAAAGATCGTAACAAAATTCAAGAAATCCTAAGGTTGGGTGATGGTTTTTGCCAAATAATTATGGGATCCTAGCATTCTAAAGTGCTTAATCGAACCTTTACGAATCATCTGCTGCTTGTTGAAAAAGATAGGACATGGCTTTAAGTGGACAAAATATCAATAATCGTTATTGATCTGTTTGAAAATTTCAAAATCTTTCAAAGACTATGATTAGATTCAGTTGTTAGTGTGATCTCATTGCTTGTTGATGATTAAATTCATCTTTGTACTAAAGTATATCTTGAGGATATGATCTCATGATCGATTAAGTTCTCGGTAACTTAAAAAACTAAAAAAATAATAAATAAATATACAAATAAAAAATATATATATAATTAAAAATATATATATTATAATAAATTTTCATTTCAAAATTTCTTTTAGGTCTTCCATCTTATGTTGTTGCAATGTTATCATTTTCATGAATTTCACGGAAATTGCGTACAAACGAACACGGGTTCGCTTGTTTTCACACACAGATAAACACAGGTTTATTTTGTTAAAATGAAATGATCTAATTAGAAATGTCGAGATTGTGTTTGTGATTGTGTTTCGGATTGTTACTGTAAGTGATGGCCGATCATCAGTTAAGCAGTGTACCTGATCAAAAGACCTGTTCCTCAAGTTTGTAGAAGATACCAAGCCAGAAATCCTCCTCCTACATATTCAGAAGCACTCAAGATTAGAGATTTTGGAAAGATGTTCCAAATTTCTCACAAAGGATGCACTCAAAAAGGGGGAACACATAAATAGGGGGAGCTTATGAGATGAATAATTTTTCTCAGCAGATTTAGAAAGCTTCAATTTGAAGATCTTTCTACTGTTGACTTCTTGGTGCTGATTTCGTTTGAAAACGTTGATAATGATAGACTAAGGGGGAGTATTGTTGAAGCTGTACCAAATAGTCTATATTATCAACACAGTCAAAGTCAACAAAAGTCAACGTCACGGTCAAAGTCAACGCAAAAATCAAACCCGACAAATTTGAGACGAAGAACCGAGACGAGACGTTTAAGATTTAGATGACTAGTAGTTTTATTGTAATAAATATCTTTTGTGTCAATAAAATATATTTAAATATGTTTTAGTCATTTTTATGTTTTATATGTAATTTCCATTAATTAGCCTAAGTTTAGAGGGTTAAGTGCAATTAATGAATATTATATTCACTATATGTTAATTGTAATTAGAGTTGACAAAGGGTTGGATGACCAATATGTTATACAAATCATATGCAATCAAGTTAGATCAAATTGGGGTTTTTGTTGTGTTCATCATTATTTGATCTATAATTCTTCAATTATTTGATTCTAGTGTTCAAACTGGGCTAACAGGTTTAGACTATTTTACTTTGTTATTTTTAAAGGATTTTTAAATATTAATGTTTTATTATTACAATTATTTAAAACTTTTGATAATTATATTTTGTATTTAGAGATATAATTTTAATTATTGGTTATTGCTATTTTAAAATGTTTAAAAGAGATGTATTTTTGTTGTTTCTATTTATAAAGAAGACTCGGATATGAGAAAATACGTAATTAATGGTTTCAGAGAATAAAATGTGTAAAAATACTTTAATGAAAATATGAGTAAAATATTCAATAAATAATTTCAATAAATTGGGTAAATATGTAATATATGTGTTTTAGGAAAAGAAACCGTGTAATTGATTTTTTGATTTGGGTATATAACTTTAGAAATAATAAATATGAAAATGCACATTTAAGGTAAAGTACTTTTCGTTTTATATTTACTTCAATTGAAAAAAATGCATATATTTTAACGGCATGTTAATGCTAAATAACATCAAATTAATAATATTTGCCCATATCAAAGATTAAACCTATTACCTTGAAAAGAAACAAAAATTTTCACCTCTTGTTTTAAACAATGGATCATTAGACACTGGTATGCAATGTTGAGACCGGATCGGACCGGTCGGTCCGACCGGTTCGACCGCGAATCAGGGGCTGGTCCGGTCCGGTCTAGTGTGATTCGTTTTGAAGTGGTCGAACCGGTCGGTTCGTCCCGAACCGTTGGTCGGACCGGAAAACCGGACCGGTTCGGACCGGTTTTTCGGTTGTTTTTTTAATTTTAATGGATAAAAACGGGGTGTTAAACCATAAATTAGTACGTCGGATATACAAATATAGTTAAGTTTTATATATA
>BJCM01101283.1:0-14344 GCA_018326385.1 Flaveria bidentis
TTGCCTTCCAGTTCTCTTGAAGAACTTCTTCGCTTTGTAGGTTAAAAGAGCCATCTGTTGGACAATGTCCACGTACTCTACATCATCTGGACTAAAACATTCTAGATCATCAAAGCAGTATTGAAAATCACCAGAATGTCCACTTCCTGAGACAAAGGCACAACTGTCCTGAAAGGAACTGTGCTGAGCCTGTTAAGACCTTGGAGTCTCAAGGAAAGTGATGTATGTTCCGGATGAGTAGGATGGCTGTTGGTTGTATGTCAGGTACTATTGAGGTGGTGGGGGTCCTGAGCCTTCAGCAACCATCAAAGCGTTGCTAGCAGGAAGACTCAGGGGTCTGCTCGTCTGATGGCCCCTCTTACTCTCCATCTCCAGATGGTATCCATCAAGGATGCTATAGAGTTCAATCATGGTGAGAGTGTTCAAGTTCTCTGTCCTTTTAATAGAGACACAGTAGAATGTCTACTTATTAGGGAGTGCACTCATGAACTTTCTAGTAAGGTCTTTGAGTTCAGGAGTGATTCCCACAGACTGAAGAGAAGAGATAAGGTCCATATACCTGAAATTTTGTTGGCTGAGAGACTCTCCAGCAATATAGGTGAAGTTCTCGAACTGCTGCTTTAGCGAGTCCTTTCTGGAGTCATTGGAGCTTGAATACATTTGAGCAAGTGCATCAAACAATTCTTTGGCTGACTTACAATGCTCAAACCCCACCATAATAGAGTTGGGAATTGCAGTCATGAGAATAGTCATTGCATTGCTGTCAATTTCCATCTTCTTCCGGTCCTCATCAGAGTAGTCTTCAACAGCCTTCTCTATCATAGCACCGTTTCCACCGGGTGCAGCCACCTTGGGTTTATACGGGCCATTGACAATAAAGTACCACATCTTGCTGTCTTGGTACCTGATGAATCCTTCCATGTGTCTGCTCCACGACCTGATGTTTTCAGGAGTAATGATGGGAGCTTTTGTCATCGTTCCCATCTCTACTTCAGACTTTTTGAGGGCCATTTTGAGTGAGTAGTAAGGAGGAGTGAAAAACAGGTTGATTTGGATGGTAAGATCACATAATCAAGAGCCTAAAGTGCTCTGATACCAATTGCAAGATCGATTAATGTCACTTAACACTTTGTTTTCTCTCTGAACTTGCTTACACTACACTCATCAGATGAAGAAGATTCTCCTTTAGAGTTGATCATAATATAATAAGTAAAGAACACAGAAAGATAATTTCAAGGTACTTGCATATATTGTTTCTCAACTCAAAGTATTACAAGACTCTTACAAGCATGATGTTATGAGTTACAATGAGAAACTATATATAATACTACCTATAGCCAGATACACTTTGATACCAGCTAGAATCCTCTAACTAAAGCAAATACTACAAAGCTATAATTTAAGGTATATTAGGTAAAGTCATTTCCATGATAATTGTGCCTTTGTTTTAGGAAATGGGCACTCTGGAGATTTTCAATTGTGCTTTGATGATCTCGAGTGCTTCAGCCCAGATGATGTAGAATACATGGACATTGTCCAATAATTGGCTCTTTTAACCTACTATGCAAAGAAGTTCTTTAAAAGAACTAGAAGGTAGTTCTCTCAAAACCCAACTAACAACAAATTTAGGTTAGATAAATCAAAGGCCAAGTGTTATAACTGCAACCAACTTGGTCATTTTGCAAGGGAATGCAAGGCTCTAAAGTCTAACCTTGGATCCACTCAAGCCTCCTAACATCCTGCCATTCTAAATGTTGCTGCAAAGCCAACTGAAGAACAAACAACTATTGTTTCTCAAGAAGTTGACTGGAGCTTTATGGTGCAATATGTAACTCCTGCTCAAGCTCTCATGACTGGAACAAAAGATAATCAGGTATATGAACATCTCTATACCCCAGCCTGTATAACTAAGGTTAAACTTTATCAGGACTACAACATGAAGATCAAATTTGATATTAAGTCTTTAAATATACTAAAATATGATTTAAGAAAGCAGAATCTAACTACAAATTAAAAAGTGAAGAGTTAAAGAAAACTGCTTCTTTTTTAAAAAGATAAACACTTAAATTACAGGGCTCAAATAAAGTATTTGATTTCCAAGTTGATTGAGGCTCAAGCTCAACTTGTAATAGCTTAGGCTAAAGCAAAGAAGTATGTCATTAAAGGGCATAACTTCAACACCATCATTGCATCATCCTCCCACTCAAAGGTGTGTTATAAAAAAAAGTGGGTTGGGAACTAATGGAATTGCTCCACCATAATCTTACATATCTGTGAGACAACCAAGATATGGTACTGAGGAGCAAGAGGTTCCAACTACTGACCCACTACCTAATGAGTAGAAGAATGATGCAACAATAGAAACCACCACAGAGAAGGATCAAGTAGAAAACCTTATACACACCACTGATGATCAAGCTTTGTAAGGCGCCGTTTCCAGAACGCTTACAGTTAGACAATCATTGCACATCATAGTTAAATCACCTTATAATACATAAAACATTGTAGTGAAATAATTTAACAAAAACCATTTCATGCATTAATAATTACTTTTTCCAAATAATACATCGTTGTTTAAGGTTACAAAATATCATTAGTTGTATTACAACACAAAAATATCATTTCTGCATAAAATAGATGTTAATCCTTTATTCGCCAAGTAGCTCACCCTCGTGCCACCCTCAGCAACAATTATGTGCCAACTAAAAACACATAAAAGTCAACGTTGCTGAGTGAGTTCTATTTTAATAATAATAAAATACTTTACTTCCGTTTAAAACCTTTCATTTACTTTCCTTCGTGATCACACATCATACGTACATAGATAGTATACATTATTATCTTTCATCATCATTCGTTTTTGTACGCAACGTCTTTTCATTCATTCATCATTATCTTTTACTTTCATCTGGACCAATGCCATGAGCTATACCCCGAACATTATGCACGAAGTTGGTACTAGACCGAAGTCTATAAATAGACCCCTAATATTATGCACAAAGCTGATTCCAGTACCTGGTGCAAGCGACAAGAGTCCCATACATTTGATCAATCACAAGGATTAGACCCTTGCGTGCATCCTCGTGGGTTAGCTAAACCATACACAGTTGAGCTAACAACCCCTTAATGAGTTGTGAACTTCCTTTCATTTTGCTTGCAAGACTTTCATTCATTCTTTACGTTCCACTTTCATTATCATTAATCTTTCACTTCATTAGATAATACTTTATGTACATAGCATAAACACACCACATAAAGCCACATAATAATACGTAATAAATAACATAAAGAAAACAAGCCCAAAACATGCATAACATCAACATACATCATCACCAAAAACATTCCTAGTCTTAGCCTAAAATTCCTTTTTCCCCAATTTTAGAATATTTTCTAAGTCCTTTGGGCGCATGGGAACTATGCAGGCACATGGCCACTTAGGCGCATGGGAACACTTAGTCACCTTGGAAAATAACTAGACGCATAGGTAGGTTCTAGGCATATGAACACTATGTAGGCGCATGACCAACACTTAGGCGTCTGGACAAAATCCTAGGCACATGGGCACTATGCAGGAAGATGAGCCTGACTTAGGCGCATGGGCAGTTGGGCGCATGGTTACTATTTGGGAGCATGAGCGACTGTTATCTAACTAACATCATTTTCAGACCCCAAATCATCATACTAGCACGTTCAAAGCCTAGTTTCTAACGTACTACACATAAGAAAAAGTAAACAAGCATGAACATAATCAAATCATTCCCAAACATACTCCCACCCAAAACAGGGCACACACACATATACATGTACACACCCAAACTTCATAAAAACATTTTAACATGCATTCTTAGCCCTAAAACAAGTTAAAACATTAAAATAAGGGATCTAGAACTCACCTCTTGCAATCTTCAAGTAAGACTTCTTGAAATCCGAGAGCTCTTGGAGTTCAAACACCTAAACACACAAAAAACATACAACCGAACACACAAACACATAAGACTTGGTCCCGAAGCTAAAAACCCAGCTAAAACCGACAAAAACACAAGAAAACCAACCTTAAAACGGCTTCTTCTTCTTCTCTCTAAAACCAGGAGAAAATCTGATTTCTCTCTCTAAAATGTCATATGAGGATGATGTGTGCAGAAGGTGTGGGTGGCCATACCCATTTTTTAAACATATTAATATAAAAGTTTGTTTATTGTGCAACTTTAACCCTTCAACTTGGATTATAATGCTTTTCTTTGATTATTTTTAAAATTTCCAGATGTTACAAGTCCACCCCCTTATATAGGTTTCGTTCTCGAAACCTGTTACTCCTCGAACAGCCATGGGTAATGTTGTCTCATCTCTTCCTCAATCTCTTATGTAGACTCGATCCTTTTCTATGCTTTCATTGTACTCGTACGAGTGGAACCACTTTATTCTGTAGACCTCTTCTCTTTTTGATCAATGATTGCCACTGGTCGCTCCACATAATTGAGTCACTCGTCTACCTCAATGTCCTCCAGTGGTACAACCATATCTTCGTCGGCTAGGCACTTTCTCAGATGAGATACATGGAATGTTGGATGGATTCCTCTTAATTCATCTATCAACTCTAACCTATAGGACACCTCTCCTACTCAAGCAATGATTCGGAAATGCCCTATGTACCTCGGGCTCAA
This sequence comes from Flaveria bidentis, assembly GCA_018326385.1. Taxonomy (NCBI): domain Eukaryota; kingdom Viridiplantae; phylum Streptophyta; class Magnoliopsida; order Asterales; family Asteraceae; genus Flaveria; species Flaveria bidentis. The sequence goes on from BJCM01101283.1 coordinate 4,662, forward strand.
CATGCCTTGCTTTCTAAATTGAATGATATCCTTCCAAGGTGAAACCTTCAACATAACTCTATCACCCACCTTGAACTCAATCATTTTACATCTCTTGTCGGCATACGACTTTTGCCTACCTTTTTCCACTTTCACAAAGGCCATGATATTCTCCAACTTTTCAGTCGTAGCCTCAATCACTTCATTACTCCCCACTCCTTCTGACCAGTGTACCCTAACATACGGGTGTCCTACACCTTCTACCAGTACTGGCATGATAACTATTATTGTATGAGAATTCAGCTAGCAGTAAGTGTTCATCCCAACTTCCTCCGAAGTCAATGATGCATGCTCGAAGCATATCTTCTAGCGTCTGAATAGTTCTTTTCGACTAACTGCTGTGCTAATGTGTAACCTCGTCCCCATCGTATCATGGAATCTCTTCCAAAACTTGAATGTAAACCGGGTGTCACGGTCAGACACAATAGACACTATTACACCATGACGAGTTACAATCTCCTTGATGAACATGTCCACTAACCTCTCAGATGAATACGTTTCACGGATTGGCAGAAAGTGAGCGCTCTTCGTCAGGCGGTCAACTATCACCCATATGGCATCATATCCGCTTGCTGTACGAGGTAACTTCGTAATAAAGTTCATGGTGATATGCTCTCACTTCCACTCAGGTGTATCTAAAGGTTGGATCTTCTCGTATGGATTCTAATGCTCCGTCTTCGCTTATAAGCAAGTAAAGCACTTACTCACATACTCACATACTCCGTTACTTCACGCTTCATACTCGACCACCAATAATCTTTTTTCATATCTTGATATATCTTTGGAGCACCGGGATGAATAGAGTATCGGGTCTCATGAGCTTCATCCATGATTCGTCCACGAAACGAGTTCTAACTCCAAGAGTATTTTCACCTAACTCCGCGACTAGACCCCTCATCCTTTCATAGTTAAGGTGACCTTCTTTCAACGCCTCATCTTGGAATTCCTAGTGGTAGTGGTTGGTGGCAGCTGATTGTTGGCGGCGATCGATGGTTGGTGGTGGTTGATGGTGGTGGTGGTAGTCATGGTCGATGGTGGTTGTTGGTGACGAACGATCTTGGTGGTCGGTGGTGATTGTTGTAGTGGGTGAGTGGGTGGTGTTAGTGACAAGAAGGAATGAGATGAAAGAAAAGAAAGGGGTGGATGAAATGAATTTAAAGGAATGAAATCAACTATTTAATGATTTATTACATTATCTTCACGAACTAAACATGTGTTTTTCTATTCACCCTTAATGGTTTATTCCATTCTGTCCCTCATTATTGTGTACTAAACGTTACCAATGTATTCATTCATTTTCAAACGAAAAGTTTACAAAAGATAAACCTAAGGCAAGATTTTTAAATCATGACCGAGGATACCATGATAAGTTTATGAGGCTAATAAGATATTATAATAGTCATGTATCTCCTGGTCAAAATAGATGACAAGTTTATGAGGCCAATGACATGTTATAATAGGAATGCATCTCCCGATCAAAATAAATACAGTAGTCTCATAATGATTCAAATATATTGTTATTTACTCATTTTGAAGAATGATTTATTATAATTAACTCACTTGCTACATTTAATGCATGTGGTCCATTTAAACTAGTTTTGTTTTCGTTGCTTAATTTCCATGTCATTTTAGTTTGATAAGTTTACAATTTAATCTTGAATCAGAATTTGAATCTTCAACCATGCTTGTTTAATAAGGACGCCCGTTACACATCATGATAATTATATAAAAATATAAAATTTGAAAAATACTTTCCATTTGAACTCAAAAAAACTTATAATCAAATCTTGAACATACACACACTACATTATCCGGTCGTGTTGGAATTAATAGATTGGGACCATGATATCTATATCATAATTCTTTATAAGTTGAAAAGACCTTTTCATTAGAACTTGTTATGTTTTAAACCCCTAACTTCCGATCAACCTGACATAACCAAAATGAACAACCAACTAACAATATTATTATGTAAAGCATTTCATTTACATATTTATATTTCTCAAAGGATAAAGATTCATGGAAGAGGGGCCAATAGATAACCTAAACTTATGCAAATTGAGTTAGAAAAAAACCTAATTATTTGGAGGTACAAAGATAGGGTATAAGAAAAAGAAAAAGAAAAAGGGAATGATTTGTTTCGTATGTCGATTTATGTTCATTTTGGGGCGTAGAATATTACATCTGGTGTCATAATTCAGAAAGCCAGCTTTTGAATCCCTAACTAGCTTCAAAAAGCTTCGACAAGATGGTGAAGATTGCTGCTTTCAATGGCTGATTTCGACTTTCTTCCACAAAATTCACACACCCAATAACCCTTTAACTCCACACCTCACTTCAATTCCATTGTTTCTCCACGAACCCCCGATATGCGACTGCAATCGCTTTTCTTGTTCTTGTTCTTGTTCTTGGTCTTGTTCGTGTGTGCCGGAGCTTCATCGCCGGAGGAACTCCGGGCATTGCTCGAGTTCAAGAAGGGGATCGTTGAAGATCCGTTAAGAAAAGTGTACGACTCATGGAACGTTTCCAGCTCGGATCCAGCTTCAATTTGCCCCCAATTTTACGGCATTTCGTGCGACGAAGGTGGGTTTGTTTCCTCCATTGTTCTTGACCGACTTGACTTGGCCGGAGAAATCAAGTTCGTCACTCTCTACAATCTCAAGAATCTCCGGAATTTGAGTCTTTCAGGCAACAGACTCACCGGTAGGATTGTTCCCACTCTTGGATCAATGTACTCTCTTCAGTATCTAGATCTGTCGGGAAACCAGTTCTACGGTCCAATTCCTGCAAGAATCAACGATCTCTACGGCTTGAATTACCTCAATTTGTCCAACAACAATTTCACAGGTGGGTTTCCCAATGGGATTCGGAACCTGCAGCAGTTAGCGATTCTCGATCTGCATTCCAATTCGTTATGGGGGGATTTGGGGGTTTTGTTCTCTGAGCTTCGAAACGTGCAATACGTTGACTTGAGTGATAATGCGTTTTACGGGTCGTTGTCTATGGATTCTGGCGATATTCCTAGCGTGGTTAATACTGTGCAGCATGTGAATTTGAGTGGGAATAGATTGGGTGGTGGGTTTTTCAGTGGGGATGCTCTTGTTCTCTTTAGGAATTTGCATGTTTTGGATTTGAGTGATAATGAGTTGAATGGGAAGTTGCCTTCGTTCGGGTCGTTACCAAATCTTCAGGTTTTGCGGTTGAGCAATGCGCAGTTGTTTGGACCGATACCTGAAGAGCTTTTGCAGAGCATGATTCCGTTGAAAGAGCTAGATCTCAGTAGAAATGGGTTTTCAGGTGAAGATCTTGACCTTTGATTACTGTTTTGATTCTTGTGGTTATATGGTATATGTAATCGTTGATATTAGTGAATTTACATACTCAAATTCATCTGCTTGAAAATGTGTAATTACTTGTCGAATTGAGAATCTTGCTAGGTGAAAATAGTTTCATACCAAGATTCTTGCATTTTTGTGTGGGATATGGTCATTTGGCATTGGTTAAAATCTATTTAGAAGTTATATAAGGAGGCTTTGCTACAGTACCACAAAGTTCTTAAGCTTTCTTGTAAGATTGAAGGGAATTAATTGCATCATAATGACTTCTATTTCTAACCATATGATGCCAAGGAGTCTATGTGCACCTGTTCATAGGGTGGACTTGCATGATCTGTTGAGTATGCACGAAATAAAAACATTAAACATTATTATTTGCGTGCATCCTTGGAATGATTTTGTTGCTTACCCTGATTAGAAATACTGAATCCGCCACATTTAATTATAGAACATCCAGAAGATACCAGAAACATACTAAAAGTTTCTGATTAAGTCTATTTATGCATTTAATAACATTTTTGTTTGCATGTAATTGTTAAATTAAGCGTTTGTCATAAAAGTATTGGATTAGATAAAGTGTTAGAGCTATGAAACTACTTGTGAGTACAGTAATCGTACCAAAAAAAGATGTATTATCTAATACTAAAGTCCTGTATGTTAGCATTATCTAAGAATAACAATCTTTATTATCTAACAATCTTTATCTAATAAAAAAGACCGTTTTTGTTCTGTTTTATACTTAAAACATCATTAAAAGATGATGAATTGTTATGATATATAACTTTTGTCAGTTTTTTTGTTCATATTTCTTTTTATTCTCAAATGCAGGTTCAATTCCAAAAATCAACTCCACCAGTTTGACCACTTTGAACCTGTCCTCAAATGAATTATCTGGTTCACTGCCACCTTCGTTAGGAAATTGTCAGATTGTTGATTTGAGCAACAATCTACTCTCTGATGATATCTCAGTTTTCCAGGAATGGGAATCGCCTCTACAAGTGCTAGATTTGAACTCAAATAAGTTATCTGGGAATTTGCCAAACTTAACTATGTATTTCAAGGGACTGATTTCACTTAATCTAGGAGATAACTCAATTAAAGGCTCGGTACTCCCTATTCTGATGTCATCACCTAGTCTAGTTTTTCTTGACCTAAGAAGGAATGAACTTGACGGGCCACTTCCACCTGGGTTATTCACTTCAATGACTTTGAACCATTTGGATCTTTCAAATAATAGTTTCACAGGGCCAATTCCGCTTCATGGATCGCAAGAAAAATCTTTAATTGAATTATCCCCTTATCCACCCATGGAGTTTCTTGATCTTTCCTATAATATGTTAACGGGCACATTGTCATCGGATATTGGCAACTTCAGGAGGCTTAGACTGCTAAATCTTGCAAATGATGGGTTATCAGGTGACTTACCAAATGAGTTGTCGAAACTTGGTCAATTGGAATTTCTTGATCTCTCCGGTAATCACTTCAAGGGTAATATTCCTGAAAAACTTTCTCCAGAGTTAAAGTTTCTAAACATGTCAGGTAATGATTTATCTGGGAAAATTCCCGAAAACTTGAAAAATTTCTCGAGTGCCTCCTTTTATCCAGGAAACCCGTCTCTTACCTTACCAGATGGTGGCCGGCCAACTGTTAGTGGTGGTGCTTTTCCATCACCAAATGGTGGGAAAGGTCACAACTCAAAGTCTAGCATTAAAATAGCAATTATTGTTGCTTCTGTTGTAGCTGCATTGATGATAGCTTTTGTGTTATTGGCATATTACCGAGCACAAATTGGAGATTTCCGTGTTAAAACTGCATTTGGTGGGCAAACAAGTTTGACTGGTAGGGATATAAAACATGGAATATCTAGCCGACCCACGACTTCACTGAGCTTTTCAAATGCTCACTTGCTAACTTCAAATTTAAGGTCCCTTTCTGGACAGTCGGAGCTTGGCGGTGACATGGTGGAGCCGCCGGTGATGCCGCCAGCTTATGCCGCTAGTTCAGCATCAGTGATACCTAATCTGATTGACACTGACCCTACACCATCTGGAAGGAAATCTTCTCCTGGGTCACCCATGGCTTCTTCGCCCCGTTTTGTTGAGACAATTGAACAGCAAGTGACACTAGATGTGTATTCACCAGATAGGTTTGCGGGTCAACTGTTTTTCTTTGACCCGAGACCTCAATTTTCGTTCACAGCTGAAGATCTGTCACGGGCCCCAGCTGAGATTCTTGGAAGAAGCAGCCATGGAACGCTGTATAAAGCCACCCTGGGTGGTGGACATATGTTGACCGTGAAGTGGTTGAGGGTCGGATTGACCAAAGATAAGAAAGAATTTGCAAAAGAGATAAAGAAGCTTGGAACTATGAATCACCCTAATGTTGTGCGGTTACTCGCTTATTATTGGGGCCCGCGAGAACAGGAACGACTCACTTTGACTAACTACATTGAAGGAGATAGCCTAGCATTACATCTTTATGGTAAGTATTTGCATTGGCTAGTTGCATTTTATATATGATTATGAAATCTGTTTCTTACAATAATAATTAGCCTTTTATATATGATTATGAAATCTATTTCTTAGTTCTTACAATAATAATCAAATCTCTTGCATAAAATGGTTAAGAGGTTGTAAGTATGAAAAGACACAATTTGGGACTTTTGACCCCCTTGATCGGTTTCCTTTTTAGCTAATCCTTTTTATTTTACCCATTGGATGTGGTAGCGATATAACATAACCCAAATTGATCCATTAGTAAATTAATCAGTCAAAATTGTGTTATCTCTAACCGTATGGTAGCAATGAAGCCTATTTATGTTCAATTTGGGTTGCCTTTTACCTCAAACAACTCAGGCAACACAAAAAATGAGCCTAAAAAGAAACATTTTGAAAGATGAGTAAAGTGTATTTTTAAAGAATTCAACCTTCTAAATCGCTTTACTCAAAAATTTAAATTGATATTATACTAGTACAAGTATTTGTAACAATATTTAATGTGTTAGTTATCGATAACAATAAAAGTGCGTCTTTAAATTCATTGTAATTTAACCTTTATACATTTTGGTTACAGAGACGACCCCTCGACGATACTCCCTACTATCATTTAACCAACGGCTAAAAGTTGCTATTGATGTGGCTAGAGGTTTGTCCTACCTTCATGGAAGGGGCATGCCACATGGAAACCTTAAACCGACAAACATAATCTTAGAAGGCCCGCAGTATGATGCCCGGCTAACAGACTTCGGCCTCCACCGGCTCATGACACCTGCAGGCATAGCCGAGCAAATTCTAAACCTTGGTGCACTCGGCTACAGGGCACCTGAACTTGCAAATGCACCCAAACCCGTTCCATCACTCAAAGCCGATGTATATGCATTTGGTGTAATATTGATGGAACTATTAACACGAAGAAGTGCAGGTGACATCATCTCAGGTCAATCTGGTGCTGTTGACCTAACCGATTGGGTCCGGTTGTGTGACCAAGAGGGTAGGATAATGGATTGTATTGACCGTGACATTGCTGGTGGCGAACAACATTCAAAAGCCATGGATGAAATGCTTGAAGTATCACTTAGGTGCATACTCCCGTTAACCGAAAGGCCTACAGTGAGACAGATCTTGGAAGATTTATGTGCCATATCTGTTTGAAAAGCTTTTGTACAATGTGTTTTCGTTTGTTTATTTTCTTGGTTCATTGGTTTCAAGCCTTCGAATTCGGGCTAAAACGGGTCGTAATTCATTGTCTTCTTCCTCCCTTCCTCTGCCCTGATTTTTTGTTCCTATTTTCTTTGTGTAAAGTCCATTGATTGTTTCTGATTTACTAATTGCAGGAAAGAACAGACTGTTTGCTTAAGTAGTCCTTTTTATTTATTTAATTATTTTTTCACTCTGATTTACTGGAATTTCATCTGGAATAGACCCCATTTTTGTTGGTTACAATTGATGAAGGGATTTTCTTGTTGCATTTATTGCAATAGAAAAAGTGGCTAATTTGTTTGCATACTTATGAGGTCATTTTTTATAAATGCCATGGCCATTTAAAAGTTAATAATTAATATCAAGTAGAATAAGTGGTGCTGATAAACCCTTTGATACCGGATAAACATTCAAAGTGGCTAAATTGGTCGGTTTTACAGGTTCAAAAATTGTATGGTACTGTTTAGTGGTTTAGGGTTGTTTGGTAGTTTATTTATGGTCACTAAGAAATAGTCAGCCTTTTTATTGTTAAATAACTAAGATGTATAATTAATATTTAACCACTTAATTATTCAGCATTAAGGTTAATTTTTAACTATCAAAAGGATATAAAGCATGTCATTTATAGTTACTCATTTACGTTTAGAATATGTTGTTAAGTATATGCATAAATATTTATAATCCCTTTATAATCCGTTGTTACTTTCAGGATTCAAATTGCCAAAGTCTAACCAGTTCGATTGGACCGACCAACCCGGCTAATTATGAGCAACCAGTAAAACATCCTTAAAATTAAACTGGTCAAAACAAACCATTAGACCTCCTTAACAAAAAATACTTTATTTATTAAAAAAAGTAGCTAAATTAGTATAGTAAACATATGAGCAACCAGTAAAACACCCTCAAAATTAACGAGTCTATTTTATGGATGAGCGTTATGACTAACTACGAGTATCATATCAAACCAGTAACCAATTAACATTACCGGTACCGGTACTAGTGTTTGTTTTTGATTTCGTTACCTTTAAGTTTTAGTGTTCTTGGTTATTTCAATTTACTGGTACCAAATCATTAAATCAATACGGTATTTATTTGTATTTTCTCTCGTTTTCAATGTTGCTATTATTTAGTAGGGTACTGGTTCGTGTTATCATCTCATCCCCAATGTATATAAGGATTTGAGATATTATAAGTATTAGATGTGTTAAATATATCTATAATAATATAGATATTATATAATAAACTAAATTGAATTCTAAGTAGAATATAAGTTGAATGTTACGCGTTAAATAGACAATGAATTCCTCAGCTAATAATGTTATTTTACAAAACTTCAGGGTTGAAAGGAAAACACGTGGAAAACGAAGGGGGAGAAGTGACCTCAAGTTACAGTTGAGGGATGAATATTAATTATATTATTTCGACATGACCTGGCTGCACGATTTTAGTTCTAGATGGCACATGAGCCAACTCCATTTCACATTATAAATTCCTATACATCCCTTTTTAAAATATACTTTTGCAATATTTTAACTATGAAATGATCACTTTAAAAATATAAATATCATACGATTTTTTTGGATGTATTTAAAATAATCGACAGCTGATATTAATAAATTAGTGGTCTTTCTTAAACGATAAAACAATAAATTGAAACTTCATTAATGGTACATGTTTTATTGTTTTATGCAAAAATCAGATAAAAAGGTTGTCTGCAAAATTAATATCTTATATACTGCTTGTTGGTCAGTGATAGCAAGTGTGTTTGTCTCTCTTTAAAAAACCAATTATTTAATACAAATGTTCAAATCTATAATATATAATTTATAATTTATAATTTATAACTTATAATAAAATAATAATTTTATTTACAAATGACTTTTTACTGGTTCGTACGTCTAGGCGTCACATATATTGTCACGTGTCATCATCTGTATCACTCTAGAAACATTGATATTTTCTTATACTTTTAGTATTGTTTTTAACAGATTTTAATAATATTTATAATTAGTAATAAATATTTAACATGTACATTTAAATAGTTTCTATATGTATAGTAGTACATCATTTTTAAAATAACTTTTTAAAAATTATAAACATATATTTCATTTTAAAATTGACGTGTATGATTTGAAGTATTAAAATTCATTTCTTCCTACTATATATATATATGATTCGATTGTTATCATTTTTATAACTATATCAAAATATTTTATTGTGACAAGCTTAAATGATAATATTGTTATAATCACCGATATTAAAAAGTTAATTTATATTAATAGCATTGCCTAATAATTTATATTATAAACTAATAATTATTTTATTGTGACAACATATTTTATATATATATATATATATATATATATATAGAGGAGGGATCAAATGAGAACTAGTTTTTTTGTGAGAATTTTAGGAATCAATCTCAAACACTAGTTCTCAATGGCAAAATTGTAATTAACAAAAACATATTTAAAAAATTTATAAATCAAAAAATAACATAAAATTAAAAAAAAATAAAAAAACAAAAATATTCCCCAACTTTCCCTCTTTCATAAAAAAATATAAAAAAATTTATAAAAAATAAAAAAAATTCCCGTTTTTTAACGAAATT
>BJCM01101297.1:0-20885 GCA_018326385.1 Flaveria bidentis
ACTTTTGAAGTTACAAGTGACGATGAGCTCAATGACATAGATGAAATTGAGATAGAAGATGTTACTGCTCACCATTATCTAGAGTACACTAACCGAGAGGGAAATGTAGTCCCCAACATGGGTGATACTCTCAGCAGTGATAAATTTGATAAGCTGGATCAGATGGAGAAAGAGACGGAGAAAAACGAAGGTCAAGCCCAAGCCTCGGACGCCAATGTTGACATCAAAAAGGCTGAATGGGCGGCCTGTTTTGCTAAGATCCGAGCCATGCGCACTGCATAAAAGCCTAACGTCTACATCAAGCTTTATATGGTCAAGAAACATCTAAAGGTGTCAAGCAAGATCATAGCATGGGCTTATTTCGAGGATATGAATGTATATGCAGTGAAGAGAGAAAAGGGCATAAAGTACTTTAGATTTCCACACGATCTAAAGACTCTTCCTGGTTTTGAGCTCAACCAGCTGGCATGCCTAAAGTTGGTGTATGCTGACCCGAGAAAGAAGTCAGACTGGTTTGAGGCTGCATTGAGGAAAGAATACCACACCAGGTTGGTTAACTTCAGATCTCAACAACCGACGAGGTACATCAGAAGGTCTGAAGTTGATTCAATTACTGGAAAGCCTAAGGTGGTGATGAAGTGGAATACTCTGTGTACTATGTCCAAAATCCCTCTAAGGGAAATGCCACAAGACTTCACTCCACACTTCAAGTGGTGGTATTATGATTGGAGAATAGGTGAAGTTGTTATATTCTTGCAAAAGGAGAGCCAAGTGGAAACTATTCGGGTATTTAATCCTATGTGACTGACTAACTTGACTGATGATGATGTATACACATTATACAAGTGGCCACTGTTCTATGATTCGCAAGACATTGTACAAGCCCTCCAGTTTCAAAATGTTATATGACTCTATATCACGTTTGAGATAAATGCCGGAGTTACAAGAGAGGAAAAGTACAAGAAGTTTGATGAGCTGATGAAGAATGTTAGACAATGATGTTAACTAGGTCAAAGGGGGAGTTTGTTGATACATATGTACCTAATTTATGAGCTTAATGTAATATGTCTATCATGTCTTACATATATGTAATCGAATGGGAATGAATTAAATACAAAGTGTGGTTGATGCTAATAATGTTTAATATTTCATTGTTTATTGTGTAATAACGCATATTGAACTAACTATATAGGTTTGTGGTTGTTTACATAGTTCTTAGTTAATAATAGTTGAGAAATGTTTTTAAACTTAATCGTGTGAAGTTCTCATGCGAATGGACAATGCTAATGGACCATACGCATGAATATTTTATGCTAATGGACCAGTCACACGACTGAACTAGGAGACTGGACTAGTCGCACAATTAAGACATAAGATTAGCTCAATCACACGACTGAACCCTCAGTCGTGTGGATGGATCAACCGCATGATTCAGTCGCACGACTGGACCATGCTAATGGTTCAATCGTAAGATTGCAAGACCCTAACCTCCAAATACATATTAATTCGTGGAAAAACAAGACAATTCGAATGCCTACGCACATAATCGTACCCTAGCCATCCAAACTCTCTAGAAAACCTGTTCCAAGTTTATAGATCATAGTTGATCATTCTAAAATCATTCTTAACATTTCATTAATCGTTAGATTGATCTGAACTGTGTTCTCCCTAATTGGATCGCCAATCAAATAGGATTCCACACTATTTGAGTTGGTATACGCGCAAAATTAGTTAGTACTCCATACGTACACGGTCCTAACACCTATCACTGCCACTTAGTCTCAAAATTCAGTTCACACTGGTGAGACTGAGTTGGTTTCTCAAGCCAGCACCATGCCACTCTCACTCACCAACTCTCAAAAAATAATTACATCCAATCAAACTGAACTAGTATTACCCATCATAGATCTTCAACAACATCAACAACAACACAAAGAGAAACCCATTCAAGCAGAAGAGCCATGCTCAAGCTCAGTGATTGTGGCTCCTACTAAAGTTTGTGATGATGTGATTGCTGATTAACATCATGAAGATACAGAAGAATCCAATATGTGAATATTGTTGCCTATCATGAAGATGGTCTTAGTGATAAGGACATCCCTGTTAGCAAATGTTATTTGGTGGCTGAATATGAAGGGACTAATATAAAGGAAAATGAAGATCAACCGATGAAGCAAGAATCTATTCTGAAAATATTAAGAGAAAACATTCAAGAAAACAATGAAGTCATTGATGATTTTCTTGAGCTTGTCAAAGAACAAAAAGAGATTATTGCACATTAGAAGAATGAAAGAGAAAAGCTTGAGTTTTGAGAGAAACAAAGCTAACAAGACTCTGCAAAGAACAATTTGCTCAGCTGAAAAGAAAAGATGAGGAGATTGTGAATCTGAAAAAGAAGATAAGTGACATTTAATCTAGTGCTCCTGCAATAAAACAAACAAAAGAATCTGCTGAGACCTCAAAGAAAATCATTCAATACTCAAGAAATAGGAGATACTTGGGGCCTACAAAGAAAGAGGTGATTGATGTTGAAAAATCACCTAAAAGATCAAAACTCACATAACCTAAACACACTCCTTCAGTGGATGTTTCCACATTGAAGCCAATTTCTCATGATGACATGGAAAGTGATGAAAGTGATGAAGAATAGAAAGAAGTTACTAAAGATGAGCCTTCCAAAGATCAAAAAGAAGCAAAGGCTGATGACGTACTAACAACTAAAGACATGCTTGGGTTTACATGTGATTTGGTAGAGAGGCTGAATATGAATGAGATGAAGAACATGCTAAAGGAATTCGAGCTAGCAAGCTTCATAATCCCAAATTGCAACTATGAAACATTCACAACCTTTCAATCAATTTAGAGAATAAAGAAGGAGTTAGGTCATTATGACACAACCAAGCTTAACAAATACAATATGACCTGTTGGCTACAAGGTCATAACTATAACATGCATGAACTTAATGGAAGAACAGTTGGTGAGTTAAGGAGGATGATGGAACATGTGATGAAAATAGAGTTGGAAACTGGAGTGAAGTTCAGAACTGAAGCTCCAAACCCATCCTATGAGCCATAAAGCAAATTCCCTACTGATCCTATAACTGTTGAATCTAAAGATTAGTATAAAGGGAAGGAAAAACTGATCAGAGAGCCATGTGCGGCTATCCCTAGCAATGTGTGGCCACTGCGAACAATAGTTAGAGAGATCACTGAATACAAGTCAACCCTAATAGAACTTTATGACCATATCACAACTCCCAGTTCTGTGGAAAAAAATATGATTATGGCTTGGGAATATGATCTAGACTAGGATTATGCAATCATTAAGAAAACATCTGCAAGAATCCAATACTTTCATGATATAGAAGCATTACTGAGTCTTCCTGAGAGAGATATTAAAGATTTGCAAAGCTTAATCATCTCTAACTATCCAATTCACCCAAGGGGAAGAGATTTTTCTGAGTCTATAGGTAGGTTGAAGAAAAAATTCATAGATGATGTGCTCAAGGAGTCAAAGAGGGAAGATGCTGAGCATAGAAAGAGAAATCAAGGAAAGAAAAGAACAACATCCAACTCCTCTACTTTTGTAGATGTTGAATTGTTAAAGAGGGTTAGATACAACAACACAAATTTAGCAAGTCTAATAAACTTTGAAGGAAATCAATATACATATCCCATAATAGAATGGGGATATGTTAAGAAAGCAAATGAGCTGGTGCTACTAAGGAATGCTGAAGGGAAGAAAGCTGATAAGATAAGATTTTTTGACCAAGTGGAGAAAAATTGCTTCACCCATGCTATGCATCATATCTACATGACATATTCTTCCTAAAGCTAACTGATGAAAGAGCATAGAATGACCTATGTCTATATGTGCATATGATTCAAGTGATTGACAAATTGCACGCAAAGGCATACAAGAGAAGAATACATGAAGATGGACTGCTGAAAGGATCTACTTTTCAAGAACTTTTAGAACTGAGAATCTCAGAGGAAGATGAGCTCGAAGTAGTGCACAATCAAAGTGTAATGGAAACACTTACTACTGAAGAAGATGTCTTGGGATTGAGCTTTGACACACTTCATAGGATATACAGAATGGAGATCAAGTACAAGTATGATGATCAAATGGATGCAGTATCATACTTTAACAAGAAAATGGTGTCATGGATGAAGGAGCTCTCAGTGTTAAAGAACTGATCATAAGTGTCTAAGCCTAAGGGGGTATTGTTAGATCTAGGAATGATAGATCTAGATCATTTTGTATATAGGCTTAGAACTTGATTGATAATTGTAATGAATATTTGTAATTCATTATTATAATTTATGCATTATGTATATAGGTTAACCTATGTATATGTGTTGATTTGTATGTATGATTGCTGGATCAACCATTAGACTTAGTCAATTTGTGAAATTGACTAAGTGTAAGAAACATTTACGGATGAACAAATTTGTTCTCCCATAGAGATGAATTGCATCCGAGGAATTCCTACCGAAGAACACCATTGCAGGGAAGTCTGAACATATCAAAGATCCACGGATGAACAACAATACAAAGACTTCAAGTGAAGAATCAAGTGGAAAGCACACTCTTTCGGAAGACTACTTTGCTGCGGAAGACCAAACACTTGAATGATACAAGTAATTCAAGTCAACAAGTCAATCATGGATTCTGAGAGATTCATTTTTTCCTTAAGAAAAACACATGTGTCTATAAATATGAGTCCTAGGTTTAAATACGACCAACTAGAAGACAAACACAAACATCACATCGATTCATACAATCAATCAAACATAAACCCTAGCAGCCGTCACATCAACATCAACATGTTCAAAGCATTTATTGTTTATAGCATTAATTGTTTATTCATCTATAATCATTAATCGGTTTTAATGAAATACGTTTGAATCAAATCCTATTTGGTTATTAATTGTGTTCATATCATTGTGTTTGTCATAATCATCATTCATTATATTTGATATTCATTAATCAAAAAATTAAACAAGCTTAGAGTTGATTCCTCAAACATTAACTTGATTTCATTTAACACTAATAATTCCTGATTGTGATCCTTGGATTCACACATTCTCTTAAACTCTAGCTACAATCCTTTAAGGATTAGCTCTCCTGTCATACTCAACGGATATCCAGAAGTCTCGGATATGCAGATCATATATAGTTGCGGAGCGAGAGATCGCATAAGCTATAGGTGAGCCTCGAAGCAAACATATACATTCATGAAATCCTGCAACCTTTGGATTCCTATCATCGAGAATGTGATGTTGTTCCGCTCGTCAAATTTCAAATTAACCGTTTATCTGAAAAGAAGGAGACAAACACGTTAGTAAGATGTGACACAATAAATAATAAAGAATAAAAGTTAAAAAGAATAATATTAAAGAAAAACCAAATTAATTTCCTTGGACAGAAGCATTGTTTCACTAGCAGAAAAAGTAGTTTCGGCAGGCGAAAGTGCAATTTTAGCAGAGGTTCACTTGCAGATTCACGTAGCTGAAGGAGTAGATTCGGCATGCTGATCTATAGTTTTGGCAAGGTGAAACTGAGTTCTTGCAAGCGAAACTGTCAGGTTCGCTCGGACATCATAACTTCACTGTTTCGCTGAAAACCATTGAACTTTCTTTCAGTTTCGCAGAAAGCATATGTACTTTCGAAGTATGAACTGCGAAGGTACTGAAGAGTCTAAATCTAATACAACCATTAAACATGGATTAAACCTATATTGAATTATGAACGAAGGTTCAAAACACACACCTAAAGTTTAAATGATCATCTATTACATAAAAACCACACTAGAAAACAAAATCATACGGGAGGTCAATTTTTAGGTCTCCGGGTCAATAAACAAATGATTCTGCGAAAATGAGTCAACAATTTTGCATAACACAATATATAGCACTTAATCTCACTAACAGCGAAACAATAGTATCGCCCAATAAATCTTTGAATCAAAATGGTTCTGAAATGAGCGAAAGTACCGGTGAGTCGATAGTTTCGCACAGTGAAACTACTAGCGAATCTATAGTCTCGCTGGACACAAAAAGTTGAAAAAAAATTCAATTTCTTTTTAATATTTAACTATTTTAAAATGAATTTAAGACAAAGACAAAATAAAAAAGAAATAAATATAAAAGAACAAAAAATGCACACAAGACCTAACAAAATTTCAAAAAATTAGAAAAAGTGAAGGAAGATAAAAAGGATATAGAGATACGATAAACTGAAGAGATTTTTTGAAAAGTAAGAGTTTGGCGGTATACATGATATACTTGTCCTTTTAAACCTATTCCTTCTTCTTTTCAACAAGTCAACTGCAGCTTCTATTATCATGTTTTTTGTTTGTTAAAAGAAGACTTAAATGACTTAGTCAGCACAAACATTTGGCAAAGAAACTTTGTTGGATCAAGAAGAAGGCCGGTGCAAGAAAACCAAATCACTTAGACTATTTTGGTACAACTAATAAAGGACTTATGAAGCTAAGTGTGGAACTTCCGAAGGAAAAGGATTTCTTCAGAAAACAAAGTGTAAGATCAACTTTCGAAGGTAAACTCCTGCTTCCGAAGACAAAGTATTCACTTCTGAAGATCAAGACTTAGAAGAAAAGATAAGAAGTCAACTTTCAAAGTATGAAGAAAAGAAGAAGTCCTCAAGCCTCGGAAGAAGTAGCCTCTTCCGAAGTATAAGTGGCTTCCGAAGAACTTGTTCTTCCGAAGCCAACTAACCTTCGGAAGACACTACTATGAACCAATGGGCATAAGTATGGTCTCTCTAACACTCCACTATAGACCTCTAAGATATTGCATAGCGTTTTCTCAAAAGCCATGTAGTTGACCATACTTTATTTCACTATTCTCCTTTATTAGTTAGTACAGTTACCAACTTTAGTTGGTGACAAAAGGTAAGTCATGGACATGTCATGACTATCATATCTTAGATAATACTTTATCTAAGATACCTTAACTTTAGCATTGTAGTATATGCTTTAGTTGTAGGTTTCCAGCTAGTATCAAAGTATATCCGGCTATAGGTAGTAGTATATATAGTTTTTCATTGTAACTCGTATAATATGCTTGTAAGAGTCTTGTAATACTTTGAGTTGGGAAGTGATATATACAAGTACCTTGAAAATTTTTTCTTTATGTTCTTTGCTACTTATTATATTATTATCAACTCTTAGAAGAGATTCTGCTTCATCTAATTCGAGTGTAGTATAAGTGAGTTTGAGAGAAATCCAAGTGTTAAGTAACAAAACCCAATCCTATAATTGGTATAAGAGCTTCTTGGGCTCTTGATTGTGAGATCTTACCATCCTAATTAGACCTGTTTTCTACTTCTCCTTAGACCATAATCAAAATGGCCTTCAATAAGTCTAAAGTAGAAATACGGACGATGACTAAAGCACCCATCATCACCCCTGAAAACTTCAAGTCATGGAGCAGATGCATGGAAGGCTTCATCAGGTATCTAGACAACTAGATGTGGCAACCTATTGTTAATAGCTTGTATAAACCAAAGGTGGCAGCACCAGGTGGAAACGGTGCCATGATAGAGAGAGCCATTGAAGACTACTCTGATGAGGAGGTAAAGAAGCTGGACATTGACAGCAATGCAATGACTATTCTCATAACTACAATACCCAACTCGATTATGGTGGGGTTTGAGCATTGCAAGATAGCTAAAGAACTATTTGATGCACTTGCTAATATGTACTTCAACTCTAATGACTCCAAGAAGGACCCACTGAAGCAGCATTTCGAGAACTTCACCTTCATTTCTGGAGAGACCCACAACCAACAATACTTCAGGTACATGGACCTCTTTCTTCCCTTTAGTCTATAGGAATCACTCTTGAACTTAGAGACCTCACAAGAAAGTTCATGAGTGCACTCCTTAATAAGTGGACGTTCTATTGTGTCTCTATCAAGAGGACAAAAAATCAGAACACCTTCACCATGACTGAACTCTATAGAATCCTTGATGGATACCTTTTGGAGATGGAAAACAAGAGAGGCCATCAGATAAGCAGACCCTTGAGTCTTCCTGCTAGCAACACCTTATTGGTTACTGAAGGCTCAGGACCCACCCAACCTCAACGGTACTTGACATACACCCAGCAGCCATCCTAATATTCTAGACCATATATTACATTCTCTGAGACTCCAAGATCTCAACAAGCTCAGCATAGTTCCTTTCAGGACAGTTATGCCTTTGTCTCAGGAAATAGGCACTCTAGTGACTATTTGTATTGCTTTAATAATCTAGAGTGCTTCAACCCAGATGATGTGGAATATATGGACATAGTCCAACAAAAGGCTCTCTTAACCTATAGAGCAAAGATGTTCTTCAAGAGAACTAGAAAGCAATTTCCCAAAAACCCAACCAACATAAAATTTAGGTTTAACATAACTAAGCCCAAATGTTACAACTGTAACCAACTTGGTCATTTTGCAAGGGAATGCAAGGCTCCAAAGTCAAATCCGGGAACCCCACTGTAACACCCGGTTATTTTTTTAAAGTCAGGAAAGAAGAATAAAGTGAAGAAAAAAAGGAAAAGAAATAAAACCCTAGTCTAGGGGTTAAAAGTGACAAAAAGGAAAAAATCTTTGAAAAGTGGATGTAACAGGTGGTATGACCGCCCATATGTCACACACATCACAAATTCTCAGACATTTTAGAGAGATAAGGAAAGAGAGCAGAAAACTATCGATTTTGAAGGAAGAACAAGAAAGAATTCTAATTCAAGGTAAGAATTCATGGTTTTATGATGTTCTTGACTGGTTACATCCTCGGGTTTATGCTGATGTGTGTTTGTATATGTTTGGGTATGTTTTAGTGGGTTTCTAGGTGGTTGAACTCAATTGCAAACGAGATTAGAAGAATCCATACTCAAGAGTTGCAAATGTGAGTTCTAGAACCCCTCTTTTAACATGTTTTAACTGATTATGGGGCTGGAAATGCATGAATGTATGTTTTTATTAAACTGGGTTTTGAACCCGTATGTATGAATGTATGAATGTTGTGATTGCGTTATGATGTTAGACTATGTTCATGCTTGTTGATGTTATGGTTGTGTTTATAAGGCTTAGAATGTGAGATTTCAGCTTAGAACATGTTAGATGGTACTTGGGAACTGAATCTGATGTTTCGGTGTGAATGGGTTTAGAATAATTTTCTTAAGTGTAGTCAATGCGGATGAAAATCAATGTAGATGAAGTCAATGCAGATGGAAAGTTTATGCGGATGAGAATTGACTAAGTATAGGAAATGAGGATGAGCATTGACTAAGTATGTGAAATGCGGAAGACCAATGTGGATGAGCATTGACAAATGCGGGTGAGTAAGACCAATGTGGATGAGAAAGTGAACAAATGCGGATGACAAATATGGATGAGTAAGACCAATGCAATTGAGAAAGTGAACAAATGTGGATGAGAAATGTGGATGAGTAAGACCAATGCGGATGAGAAAGTGAACAAATATGGATGAGTAAGACTAATACGAATGAGAAGGTGAACAAATGCGGATGACAAATGCGGATGAAGTATGGGAAATGCGGATGAATAAACACAAATGCGGATGAACACTTAGTATTTTTTTGACTCTTGGGAAAAATTGAAGTGTAGGCTTTGACTTGGGAGATTCCCGAGGGTTGTGTAAGTTGACTTTTGAGGTTATATATGTTATGATGGGCATGATATGATGTATGATTGATGCTTATGCATGATGCTATGTATGATGTATGTTATGTATGTATGATGCCCTGTATGATAATGTTTTATGTGCATGTTAATTTTACTGTTATGTATGTTTATTTTCCCGTGCCTTTACGTTGAATGTTAATGAATGAAATGAAAGTATTATGTAACGTAAAGTGGAAGATAATGAAAAGAGGAACATGATGAATGAATGCATCCATTAACGAATGAATGAATGTAAGTAAGGCTTGGAAGCAAATGTGTGGAGGTTCACACCCAATGAAGGGTGTTAGCTCAACTGTGTGCGGGTTAGCTACCCTAGAAGGATGCACACCGGGGTCCAATCTTTGTGTTGACCATATGTATTGGGTTCTTGCCGCTTGACCTAGGTACTGGAGTCAGCTTCGTGCATAATGTTCGAGGTCTATAAAAGACCTCAGGCCTAGTAACCAGCTTCGTGCACAATGTTCGGGGTGTAGCATATTACATTGATCCGGAATGAAAGAGAAAAGATAAGTGATGAATGTACTTGTCCTAGGTACTGGAGTCAGCTTCATGCATAATGTTCGAGGTCTATGAAAGACCTCAGGCCCAGTAACCAACTTCTTGCACAATGTTTGGGGTATTGTACATGTCATCTGATGTAATGAACGTACGAGTGAAAGTATGAAAGTTATTTATGATATGAATGATAATGACGTATGATTAATCAACGAAAGTTAAAGAATGAATGATGAAGATAACAATGATATTATCTATGTGTACGTATGATGTGTGATCACATGTTAAAGTAAAGGACGGTTTAATGAATGAAAAGTATGTTTTATGTTAAACTAGAACTCACTCAGCAACGCTAACTTTTTATGCACTTTCCAATTGGCAGGTGAGCATCACTAAGGATGGCGCGGGGTAGCTACTTCGCATTTGGATGGCATTCTTTTGTTAATGTTTTTGCATTGTAATGCGAACAAATGAATTTGTGTAACGAATGTTTTATTATTTTGCAAAAGCATTTATAATGAAAAAGTTATTTTAATGTTCCGTTTCGTTGTTTTATGAAAGTTAAATGTAATTATATGTTTTATGAACGATGATTGGCTAGCTGTAAGCGTCCTCGGAACGGGGCCTTACAAGTTGGTATCAGAGCCAAAGTTTAAGTGAAACACATAAATTTTCAAAATAAACCTAAACTTAAACTAAGAATAAGACAGAAAGGGAAGGGATGCTAGTCCGAGTAGCTGCGTGCCATCAGGTATTTTCGTAATGTTAACCGGTATTACGTGCGCATGTTATATGGTTTATGTGTTGGTTGTGGATTTAGATACTAATGTAGTCAGGACAGGTAATGCTTGGGGAATGAAGAGTAAAGTAAATGGCTAATCACAACTCGCCATTGTAATTAGGGACTTACTATACTTGACATGAACTGAGTTGTTCCCTTGAATAACCGTGTTGGTGTTTGAATATTTCAGTGTGAGTTAGAGGATGACCGGTGGTAGATCATCAAAAGCTTCGTGTGGTAGTGGTGGATGTGGTGCTGAATTGCGGGTCATGAGAGGAAGGCCTAGAGCCAAAAAGGTGTTTCATGAAGAACCCGAGACCCCTCATCCGAATGGCGGAGATAAGAGTACTAATCTGAGAGCCTCAGTGAAGGAGGCGGTCGTGTAGGAAGTGCATCAGGTCATGCAGACGATCCTACCGTCTGTGGTGACCGAAGTGATAAAGGCTGTTAGAGATGGGGAAAGAAGGGAAAGGGGTATACCTACGGGCGAAAGAAGACAGCCTGAGACTAAAACGGTTCTGTCTGATGACAAAGAAGAAGAGGAAGAAGAAGAAGAGCCTACGCCGGAGGCGGTACATGGCTGTAACTATGGGGCATTTTAATGGTGCAAGCCCCCTACTTTTGATGGTAATGGGACTACTTCTGTTGCTCTCCGATGGGTGAGAGAAATGGAAGTTGTTCTGAATATCAACGAGTGCTAAGAGGACCAGAAGGTGAAGTTTGTTGCCCACTCATTTGTGGACTCGGCTCTGTGTTGGTGGGACAATATAGTCCAAGCCAAGGGTAGTCGGGCAATTGGATGAATGAGGTGGTCTGAGTTGAACAAATTGGCAATTGAGGAGTTCTGTCCTCACCGGGAAATGGATAAGGTGAAAAGGGAATTCCTGCAGCTGGAAGCGGGAACCATGACACATTAACAATACACCACCAAATTCAATGAAATGGCACGGCTAGTGCCGAATCAGGTGACACCTCTATTGCGAAAGATTAAGATGTACATTCAAGGCTTGCCAGCGGATATCCGTAGGCAGATGATCGTTGCCCGACCGAGCACGTTTAGGTCGGCGGTTGATTTGGCAGGGAGGTTGTATGACGAGAGAACGGTGATGGTGGCTGATGGCAGTAAGAAAGGAGGTGGTGAGCGGAATTGGAATGGAAAATGGTTTGGTCGGGGTGGTGCCCCGACGGGTAACAAGAAGGCACGAGTAGATAACCGCTGTGTGGTCACATCCGGTGTAGGAGTAAACGGATGCAACAAATGTGGGAAGGAGCACAGTGGCGAGTGTAGGTGGGGGTTAAAAGTGTGCTTCAAATATGGGAAGCCGGGTCATATGGCAAGGGAATGCAAAGCAGGGAAATGTTTCCATTGTGGCACGGAGGGTCGCATAAGCAGAGACTATAAGAAGACGAGGGCTGAGGGTTCTAGGGTGAAGAAGACTGGAGGTGAAGGACCGAGGGCGAGCACTAGAGCGTTCATGATGACGCAGGAGGAGGCTAGGACGGACCCTGATGTTGTGTCAGGTACGTTTCTAGTAAACCAAACTTTAGCCTCAGTGTTATTCGATTCCGGTGCTAGTAAAAGTTTCATTTATGATGTTTTATGTGCTAAACTGCCTGTTAGTAGTAAGAATATAGATACGCCCTTTGATGTAGAAACTACCATAGGTAAGTCTACTAAAATTTTCGAGGTGATAGAGGATGTGATGTGGAATTAGAAGGTCATAAATTTCTGATTAGACCATTCGTGATGACCTTAGGTGGGTTCGATGTGGTTCTTGGGATGGATTGGCTAGCGGACTACGAGGTGAACATTGTGTGTCGCAAGAAGATGATTCGGTTGACAGTGCCAGACGGGACTATGGTGATAGTTTATGGGGATCGGGTCACGACAATCCCGAAAGTAATCTCAATGATGGTGGCGAGAAAGTGTATGAGGCGTGGATGTAGCACCTACTTGGCTTATGTGAAGGATGTGGAAACATCAACACCACAGTTATCCAATGTCCCGATGGTGTGTGACTTTCTAGATGTTTTTCCCGAAGACTTACAAGGGGTGCCACCTGACTAAGAGATTGAGTTTTAGATTGATTTGATACCAGGTACCCAGCCTATTGCCAAGGCACCTTACTGATTGGCTCCAACTGAGATGAAAGAGTTGATGGAGCAATTGCAAGAGCTACTTGATAAGGGGTTCATTAGACCAAGTATCTCCCCTTGGGGTGCTCTGGTCCTGTTAGTGAAAAAGAAAGACGATAGTATGAGGATGTGTATAGACTACCGTGAGTTGAAAAAGTTGACAATAAAGAACCGTTACCCCTTACCGAGGATTGATGATTTGTTTGATCAGCTCCAAGGTGCCAGTTGGTTCTCAAGAATAGATCTTCGATTGGGCTACCACCAGCTGGAGGTGAAAGAGCAGGATGTTCCTAAAACAGCTTTTCGCTAGCGTTATGGTCACTACGAGTTCCTTGTTATGTCATTTGGTTTGACCAACGCGCCAACTGCTTTCATGGATTTGATGAACCGAGTGTGTCAGCCGATGTTGGATAAATCAGTGATTGTGTTTATTTATGATATTCTAGTTTATTCAAAGAGCAAGATTGAGCATGACGGTCACATTCAGGAGGTTTTGGAGACGTTGAGAAAGGAGAAGTTGTATGCTAAAATATCCAAATGTGCCTTTTGGTTGCGCGAGTTACAATTTTACGGTCATGTGGTGAATCCTGACGGGATTATGGTGGACCTGGTGAAGGTGGAGGTGGTGATGCAATGGATGTCTCTAAAGACGCAATTCGAGATTCGTAGCTTCTTGGGTTTGGCGGGCTACTACAGAAGATTTATCCAAGACTTCTCTAAGATCGCTTCTCCGCTAACTAAGTTGACCCGGAAAGATGTGAAGTTTGTATGGGGTCAAGCTCAAGAGAAGGCATTCGAAGAATTGAAGGCAAGATTGACTCAAGCTCCTGTTCTGTCATTACCCGATGGAAGTGAAGATCTGGTGGTTTATTCTGATGCTTCCTACTTGGGGTTGGGGTGTGTGTTAATGCAGAGAAGGAAGGTTATAGCCTATGCATCTCGACAGTTGAAGGTTCATGAGGTCAATTATCCTACTCATGACTTGGAGCTAGCAGTCGTGGTCTTTGCACTAAAGATTTGGAGGCACTACCTTTACGGAAATAAGTGCACAATATTCACTGATCATAAGAGCTTGAAGTACTTATTTGAGCAGAAGAATCTAAACATGAGACAGAGACGATGGTTGGAGCTCATAAAGGACTATGATTGCGAGATCCATTATCATCCGGGCAAGGCCAACATGGTGGCGGATGCCCTTAGTCGGAAAGAGAGACCCAAACTGATTCGGGTGAAAGCGTACTAGTTAATCATGACCTCTGATGTGATGAAGCAAGTTAAAGAGTTTCAAGATGAGGCATTGAAAGAAGATCATCTTAACTCAGGAAGAATGAGAGGTCTGGTTGCGGAACTGGGTGAAAACACACTTGGTGTTGGAACCCGATGTGGACGAATATGGATTCCTCGTTTTGGGGATCTATGCATGAAGATTATGAATGAAGCTCACAAGACTCAATACTCCATTCATCTCGGTGCCACAAAGATGTACCAAGACATGAAAAAAGACTATTGGTGGCGGGGTATGAAGCGCGATATGGTGGAGTATGTGAGTAAGTGCCTTACTTGCTTGCAAGTGATGGTAGAGCATCAAAAGCCGTATGGGAAGATCCAACCTTTGGATATACCGGAATGGAAGTGGGAGCACGTCACCATGGATTATATTATGAAGTTGCCTGATACCCCGAAAGGGTATGAAGCCATATGGGTGATAGTTGACCGTTTAACGAAGAGTGCTCACTTCCTACCGATCCGCGAGACATATTCATCCAAGAGGTTGGCGGATCTTTTCATTAAGGAGATCGTAACTCATCATGGTGTACCGGTGTCTATTGTGTCGGATCATGACACCCGGTTTACATCCAAATTTTGGATGAAATTCCATGATGCTATGGGGACGAGGTTACACATCAGCACGACTTATCATCCCCATATGGATGGTTAGTCAGAGAGGACCATTCAAACATTGGAGGACATGCTTCGGGCATGTGTTATTGATTTTGGAGGAAGTTGGGGTGACCACCTATCGTTAGTAGAGTTCTCATATAACAACAGTTATCATGCCAGCATTGGTATGCCCCCTTATGAGATGCTATACGGTAGGAGATGTCGAACACCCCGTGTGTTGGGGTGATATTGGTCAAAAAAAGTTAGGGAGCGTAGAGGTGATGGAAGCTAAGACTGAGAAGCTTGAAAATATCAAAGCCTTCATGAATGCAGCCAAAGATAGACAGAAGTCTATGCTGATAAATGACGCATACCGATTGAGTTTAAGGTGGGTGACTGGGTTATGTTGAAGGTCTTACCTTGGAAGGGATCATCCGATTCAGAAAGCGGGGCAAGTTGAGCCCAAGGTATATACGGCCTTTCCGAATCATTACTAGAGTATGAGAGGTGGCCTATAGACTGGAATTACCAGATAAGTTAAGTGGAATTCACCCGACATTCCATGTATCTCATCTGAGGAAGTGTTTAGCGGATGAAGATATGATTGTTCCACTGGAGGATATCGAAGTGGATGAACAGCTCAATTATGTGGAGCAAATAGTGGCAATCATTGATCGAAAAGAGAAAAGGCTGAGAAATAAAGTGGTTCCTCTTGTGCGTGTACAGTGGAAGCATAGGAAGGGATTCGAGTCTACGTGGGAGACTGAAGAAGAAATGAGACAACATTACCCACAATTCTTTGAGGAATAACAGGTTTTGGGGATGAAACCTATATAAGGGGGGTGGACTTGTAACACCCGGTTATTTTTTAAAAGTCAAGAAAGAAGAATAAAGTGAAGAAAAAGAAGGAAAAGAAATAAAACCCAAGTCTAGGGGTTAAAAGTGACAAGAAGGAAAAAAATCTTTAAAAAGTGGGTGTAAAAAGTGCTATGGCCGCCCATATGTCACACACATAACAAATTTTCTGACATTTTAGAGAGAGAAGGAAAGAGAGCAGAAAACTCTCGGTTTTGAAGAAAGAACAAGAAAGAATTCGAATTCAAGGTAAGAATTCATGGTTTTATGATGTTCTTGACTAGTTATATCCTCGGGTTTACGCTTATGTGTGTTTGTATGTGTTTGGTATGTTTTTAGTGGGTTTCTAGGTGGTTGAACTCAATTGCAAACGAGTTTGGAAGAAGCCATAATCAAGGGCTGCAAAGTTGAGTTCTAGAACCCCTCTTTTACATGTTTCAATTGATTTTGGGGCTGGAAATGCACAAATGTATGTTTTTATTAAACTGGGTTTTGAACCCGTATGTATGAATGTTGTGATTGTGTTATGATATTGGACTATGTTCATGCTTGTTGATGTTATGGCTGTGTTTCTGAGGCTTATAATGTGAGATTTAAGCTTAGAACATGTTAGATGGTACTTGGGAACTAAATCTGATGTTTCGGTATGAATGGGTTTAGAATAATTGCCGAAGTGTAGTCAATGCGGACAAAAATCAATGCGGATGAAGTCAATGCGGATGGAAAGTTTATACGGATGAGCATTAACTAAGTATAGGAAATGCGGATGAGCATTGACTACGTATGAGAAATGCGGATGACAAATGTGGATGAGCATTGATAAATGCGAATGAGTAAGACCAATGCGGATGAGAAAGTGAACAAATGCGGATGACAATTGCGGATGAGTAAGACCAATATGGATGAGAAAGTGAAAAAATGCGGATGATTAAGACCAATGCAAATGAGAAGGTGAATAAATGCGGATGACAAATGCGAATGAAATATGGGAAATGCGGATGAACAAACACAAATGCGAATGAAAGTGATGTGTAGGCTTTGACTTGGTAGATTCCCGGGGGTTGTGTAAGTTGACTTTTGAGGTTATAGATATTATGATTAGCATGTTATGATGTATGATTGATGCTTATGCATGATGGTATGTATGATGTATGTTATGTATGTATGATGCCCTGTATGATAATAATGTATGTGCATGTTAATGTTCATGTTATGTATGTTTATTTTCCTGTGGCTTTACGTTGAATGCTAATGAATGATATGAAAGTATTATGTAATGTAAAGTGAAAGATAACGAAAAGAGGAACATGATGAATGAATGCATGCATTAATGAATGAATGAATGTAAGTAAGGCTTGCAAGCAAATGTATGGAGGTTCACACCCAATGAAGGGTGTTAGCTCAACTATGTGCGGGTTAGTTGCCCCAGAAGGATGCACATTGGGGTCCAATCTTTGTGATTGACCATATGTATGGGGTCCTTGCCGCTTGCCCTAGGTACTGGAGTCAGCTTCGTGCACAATGTTCGAGGTCTATGAATGACCTCAGGCCCAGTAACCAACTTCGTTCCCATTATTCGGGGTGTAGCATATGGCATTGATCAGGAATGAAAGAGAAAAGATAAGTGATGAATGTACTTGACCTAGGTACTGGCGTCAGCTTTATGCACAATGTTTGGGGTATTGTACATATCATCGAATGTAATGAACGTACGAATGAAAGTATGAAAGTTATGTATGAAATGAATGATAATGACGTACGATGAATGAATGAAAGTTAACGATCAAATAATAAAGATAATAATGATATTATCTATATGTACGTATGATGTGTGATCACATGTTAAAGTAAAGGATGGTTTAATGAATGTAAAGTATGTTTTATGTTAAACTAGAACTCACTCAGCAACACTAACTTTTTATGCACTTTCTAGTTGGTAGGTGAGCATCGTTGAGGATGGCGCGGGGCAGCTACTTGGAATTTGGATGGCATTCTTTTTTTAATGTTTTTGCATTGTAATGCGAACAAATGAAATTGTGTAACGAATGTTGTATTATTTTGCAAAAGCATTTATAATGAAAAAGTTATTTTAATGTTCCGCTGCGTTGTTTTATGAAAGTTAAATGTAATTTGGATTGGCCAACTGTAAGCGTCCCGGAAACAGGGCCTTACACCCACAGGCCTCCACACATCCCTCTACACCGAAGCCTACTGAAAGTCAACAGAAACAACTACAATGGCTCAAGAAGTTGACTGGAGCTTTATGGTACAGGATATGACTCCTACTTAAGCACTCATGGCTGGAATAGATGACAATAAGGTATATGAACATCTTTGTACTTTTGCATGTATTGCTAAGGTTAAATTGTATGAGGACTATAATATGGAGATTAAATCTGATATTGAGTCTCTCAATGTTTTAAAATCTGATTTTAAAACGGCTGAACTAACTATCAAAGAAAAATTGAGGAGTTTGAGAAAACTATGTCCTTATTAAAACATGAGCACATAAACTATAAGACTCAAATAAAGGAATTAATATCCAAATTGTCTGAGGCTCAAGCCCAACTTGTAATAGCTAAGGCTCAAGCAAGGAAGTATGATATTTCTGAGCAAAACTTCCAAGCCATTCTTCCATCATCCTCTCACTTATAACTTTATTACCAAAACAAAGGAGGGTTGGGAACCAATGAAATTGCTCCAGACTCTTATGAGTTTATAAGACAACCAAGGTATGGTACCAAAGAGCATGAGGTTCCATCTGCTGACCCACCTCCTTATGGTCAAAGAGTGATGCTACCATGGAGACGATCACATGGAAGAACATTGTAATTTTACCCACTCCTACGAGTGATGATCAAATCCTGACCACCAAAGCCAGAAGAAGCAGAGTTAAAGCAGCAAGAAAAACTACCAATAAAGTGGCTGAGTCTAAGCTAAAGATAGACTCAAAACATAAGGGTGTATTGATCTCAGCTGGATTCCAGGTGGTAGGTAACTTTGATTCAGGAAAGGGGTGTAGTACATGCACTTCTGTCCTACCTAGGGATCAAAAGTTAAAGGGAAAAGTTGTTGATGAAGAGAAAAAGAACAAGAAACAACAATCCTCAAGTTCCCAGAAGATTAACATTGCATGCATAATATGTGGTCTGCAAAACCACATGGCCAAAGATTGTTTTTACAATCCTGCTAGCACACATTATGCAAATAATGTTTAAAGAGAAGGAGTCAAGGAAGGTTTCTCATTTGAACCTTATCAAATGGTTCAAGTGATGAAAAAGGGAAAGCTTGTTTCCAAAGCAAGGTTGCTTTCGGAAGAAAGTCCTTCCAAAGGGAAAATGGCTTTGGAAGCTAAAGCTATCAAGACTCAAAAGAATAAAAGAGTCCCCATGAAACCATCCCAGAAGAAGACTACTTCTGAAGAAAGGGTGGTGAAGGCTTCTTCCGAAAAAAAGAACAGAAAAATGCCATGCTGCAAAAGCTTAAACAAGCTCATCCTCCATGATCATGCGAAAGATGGATTGGAAGATTAAGGAAGATGATATAGCCCAAACCCCTTCTTCAATAAGATCCATTGAACCCCCATGCTTAAATTTTGGTTCAATTATGTCACTCTCATTGGAAGAACCCAAGACTAACAAGGCTTGGGTTTCCAATCAAAACTAATTATCTCATCTTATGTGCAGGGACATCAATTGACAAGAATAACAATGTTTGGATCGTGGATAGTGGATGCTCTAGGCACATGACAGGGAACAAATATTTCCTTCAACAATTTCAACATTATGATGGAGGTCCTGTCTAGTTTGGAGGTGAGGCCGGAGAATATATTTCTAATAGAGGAAGTATATCCAATGGAAAAATAAAATTTGACAAAGTTCACTTTGTCAACAAGTGTTTCTCAGTTTTGTGATCAAAAGCATCAAATGCTCTTCACAGAACATGAGTGCATTATCTTCAAACCCGGGAAGACAATTCCTCAGGAATTGGTGCTTCTTAGATCTCCCAGGAAAGGGGATATGTACAAGCTTGATATGAACAATGCTTCCCTAATGGGTGAATTGTCATGCTTTCTTTCCAAAGCTGATGGTGATGAGTCAAAACTATATCATAAACAGATGTGTCATGTAAATTTTAAGACAATGAACAAATTGGCTAAAAATAACTTGGTACATTGTTTACCTAAAAAGGAATTTTCCAGCAAAGATAACTGTATTGCATGCCTGAAAGGGAAGCAACACAGGGCATCTAAAAAATCCAAAGTAGTTAACTCTATCACCACTCCATCATACTTACTGCACATGGATCTATTTGGTCCTACAAGTATAATGAGCATTGGAAGGAAATCATACTGCCTTGTGATTGTTGACAATTTTACAAGATTTACATCGGTATTCTTTTTAAAATCTAAAGAAAAAACTGCTGAAACGTTAAAATCTTTTATTCTTAAAATTGAAAATTAAATTGATCACAAGGTTAAAATAATTAGAAGTGATCAAGGGATTGAGTTTAGAACCACGTTCTTGACTTATTTTAAAACTCAAAAAGGATTGCCAGACAATATAGTGCTCCTAGAACTCCTCAACAAAATGGTGTTGCTGAGAGGAGGAACAAGACACTTATTGAGGCTGCTCGAACTATGTTAGCTGATTCAAAGCTGCCTCTAACATTCTTGGTAGAGGCAGTCAGCACTACATGTTATGTGCAGAACAGGGTTCTTGTAGTAAAGCCACATGGAAAAACCCCTTATGAGCTATGGAACAAGAGGCCACCGTTCATTGGTTTTCTAAGGTCCTTTGGCAGCAGGTGTACCATACTTAACACAAAAGATAATTTGTCAAAATTTGCTGAAAAGTCGGATGATGCTATCTTTGTTGGATACTCCTCTAACTCTAAAGCTTATAGAGTTTATAACATCAAAAATCAATAATTTGAGGAATCATCCAACATTGTTGTTAATGAGCACACTCCTTGTGTTAGGGGGAATGGCCCTGATCATATTTTTGACTTAGAA
>BJCM01101303.1:0-10134 GCA_018326385.1 Flaveria bidentis
ACAACAATTATCTATGCATGAGTTATGTCTATGTAACTCTTCCTAGTTGAAATTACACACATTTGTTTAAGGAAACTGAAACTTAAGATGGTCATTGTTTCACTAATCTGTTAATCAACTAATTTCAATCCGCTTTGAGTTATTACCTTAGTTTTCCAAAACAACAATTGAAATCATTGAACTTTATTTTCTGCCCTTTTGTTAATATAGATAATTTACAAGCTATTAAATTTAACTCATGATCCACAAACTCCTCGTGTTCGATACCCTGCTTACTACTATCTATTGGTTGTAATTAGGATTAAATTTACGTGAGACCTCGACATCACGTCAAATTTTGTCAACTCCTTCTTCTTGAGTATATCCTTGAACAACTAGTCTGGCCTTTTTCTTGATGACAAGTCCTTTATCATCATTCTTATTTCTGAACACCCATTTGGTTCCTATAGCAGTCTTCCCATGAGGAAGAGAACATAGGTTCCAAACCTTTTGCCTTTTGAATTAAAGCTGCTCCTCGTGCATAGCTTCAACCCAACTTCTATCCTTTAGAGCCTCATCAATTTTCTATGGCTCTATCCGGGACAAGAAACAAAAGTGAAGACAAACATTTGCATCATGGATTTTTCCTCTTGTTCTTACCCCTATATCAACATATCCAATGATGTTTGTGGAAGGGTGAGACTTGTGGATCCTTAGCTGGGGGATCACAACAGTTGCTTGGACATATCTAAATTTGAGAAATTTTGATCTGGCAATGAGGATTCACTCTCCACATCAGCACACATATCAAGATTAACTTAATCCAATGAGTGTGTGATATCATTGATGTTTTCATCATTGGAATGATTTTCAGCATCAAGAAATTCCTAATCACTATCACCACCACCATGCTTTCCAACATTTGAAGCTCCTTCCTCTGAGTTATGTACCTCTAAGCTGTAATTTGAAGGCACTCCAGAGACATTAGCAGGATTTATCATTAATGTGTTGTTAGAAGCCTCATTTGCAGGATTTGTTACCACTGGAGCTGAAGATGTGTAGCTTGAAGGTCTTCTTAGCTTAAATCTTGGATCGGGATCACCTGTAGGTAGTATGTCTGTAGATCCTGAAACATTCTCATAAGATTTGTTAAAACAGTTGGTAACTAAATCAAGATCAAACAGCCAATCAAGACTAAAAACCTTTCACACTAGGAGTGTGCTTATTGAAATTCACATTGACTAACTCTTCAACTACTCTAGTTCTAAGATTGTATACTTTATAAGCCTTAGCTTGGGAAGAGTATCCAATAAAGTGTCCATCATCTGATTTCTCAGCAAACTTAGCAATTTGATCTTTAGTATTCAAGATGGTGCAAGGACATCCAAATGACCTGAAAAAACCAATGAAAGGTTTCCTCTTACGCCAAAGTTCATAAGGAGTCTTACCATGATTCTTAACCACTAAAACTTTGTTTTGACATAGCAGGCAATGTTGACTGCCTCAGCCCAGAAGGTGATGGGCAGTTTAGAGTCAAAAAGCATAGTTCTTGCAGCATCTTGTAGCTTCAATAAGTTCATAAGGAGTCTTACCATGAGTCTTAACCACTAAAACTTTATTTTGCACATAACAGACAGTGTTGACTGCCTCAGAGGGATGATGACCCTTCTTAGAATGCTCTTTTTCACTCCTCTTAGAGCCATTCTTCATCGTCTTCTCTTCATCCTCTTCAGTCAAGGTGTCTATGAGGGGAAGCTCATCTTCACAAGTTCCACACCTAATAGATCTTACAGATAAGATTATGTCTGGAGGAGCTATCTCACAAGATCCCAGTCCCTGCTTATTATGATAACACACTTTTGCATGCAAGGATGAGGATATCATGTTCTTGAAGGTCTCTTCTTCAAGAACATATTTTCCTGCTCTGGCTTTGCTGATTACAAGCTCAACCTGGCATTAAGTCAACTTAGTGATGAGATCCTTGATTTGAGTCCTATAATTAGTGTGCTCATGTTTAAGAACTAAAATAGTTTTCTCTAAGTCCTCTATCTTTAACCTATAATCATTTTAGCCTTTTTGAAATCAGATTTTAAGATATTCAAGGACTCAAGATCAAATCTCATCTCTAAGTTGTAGGACCTGTATCTATTAACTTTAGCAATACATTCAGGAGTGCACAGATGTTCAAATACCTTGGCTTCATCGTGGTCAGCCATGAGTGCTTCATTTGGAGATATATCTTCTACCTGAAAGCTCCAATCAAAGCCTCCTTCTTCAACAGCAACTGCAGCTTGCTGCTTTGGCTTCTCATTCTAGGGAGCTCTCTCCGTGTAGTTTGGTTTGGCTTGAGTCTGGACACCATTTGCTCTTGGTGCCTTGCACTCTCTAGCAAAGTGTCCCATATGGTTATAGTTGTAACACTTTACCTTGTTTTTATCCAACCCAAACTTTCCACTAGCTGCATTGCTAGGAAACTTCCTCCATGTCCTCTTGTAGAACTTCTTGGCTCTGTGAGTGAGAAGAGCCATCTACTGAACTATCTCCATATATTCCAAATCATCTGGATGGATACAGTCTAGGTCTTCAAGGGTGAAGAGAAAGTTTTCGGTGGATTCATCAGCAGAGACAAAAGCATGAGAAGAACTTTTCTATTGGAAGGGACCTCTTTGAGTGTAGCTTTCTCTTGGAGTCTTTGGGAAGGTGATGAATGGACCCTTTTGTGAGTTGTCAGGGTAGCATATGAGATGATGTTGAGGTTTTATGCTATCCCTTTCAGTCACATGAAGGGCTGAACTCATTTGATTGCTAGAGTTACCAGATGAGTTTTGCATGTTCATCTCCATCTGGTAGCCACTGAGAATACCATACAACTCAGTCAGAGTAAGAGTCTTAAGGTTCTCAGCCCTGTTGATAACAACACAATAGTGTGTCCATTGTCTAGTAAGAGAGGACATAAACTTCCTTATAATGTCCATGTTCTCAAGAGTTACTCCAACATCCATTAGAGTATCACAATCTCAACATACCTGAATTATTGTTAAGTCATGGTCTCAACTACTTTAAAGGTGAAGTTTTCAAACTGCTGCTTGAGGAGATCCTTCTTGTTCTCATTGGCTTCAGATGAGCCCTCATACATAAGTTTCGGTGCTTCCTATAGTTGCTTTGCAGTCTTGCACTTCTTGAGGCCTCTGTAGATGGAGTTTGGAAGAGCAGTTTGAAGGGCTGTCATGGCTTTTTTATCAATCTCTATTCTCTTCTTGTCTTCATCAGAGAAATCAACCACACCTTTTGGAATCATACCACCACCAGTAGCAGATGGGGTGTAGAGTCCCACATCCTGGAGTCTTGAGACTTGATAAAGCCTTCCATTCTTTGACACCAAGTAGCAAAGTCTTCAGGAGTGATTAGTGGAGTCTGTGTTATATTTCCAGTTTCCATATCAGCCTTGGTGATAGCTATCATTTGAGTTGTTAAGTGTTTTGTTTGTGAGGGATCTTAAGATGGCGAGATCTTATATCAAGAGCTTTACAGGCTCTGATACCAATTGCAGGACCATTAGAAGGGGTGATGCATTTTTACAACATAGCAACACAAGTGAGGAGAGTTCTTTAGAACACTTAACAGGTCAAATAGGGAACTGGTTTAACTATTATGAGAGATGCTAAGAACACAAGTAAAAGAGAGACAGAACAATATAACAATAAAAGTATTTGGTTTTCAAGATTGTAGTATATTGCTTCTTAAGTTCTATTATAAAGTGTTACAAAAGCATCCTCCTAAAGTTACAAGTACTTAAGATATATATACTACATACTATAGCCGTCTATATTTTGAAAGCAAGCTGGATACATAAGACTAGACAACAATATCAAATGTAGAGTCAAAAGGTAGATTGCCTTTTGACTAATGACTATGACATGCCATAGCTCACATCCTAATATATTACAAAAAGGATAAAGTAAATAAAGTATAAAGCTTAGACTCAAGACCTCAATGTACAGTATTCCAAAAGCGTAGACCTTTTCACCAACTTGTGAAAGTTGGTGAGTCAAACAAAGTCGCAGCGGAAAGGTGGTCTAGCTTTATGGAAAAGTATACCAGATAATAGCATGTACATAAAAGTATTCAGAAGAAATATGTCTTCATAAAATTGGCTTCGGAAGACTTTGTCTTTGAAGTTTCGGAAGACTTCATATTTGGCTCGGAAGATATTGGTATTGGCTTCGGAATATTTTACACTTAGAGTATTTCTGGTGTGAGGTGTAAAACTTCCGAAGCATTTCTACTTCAGTACTTAAGTGCATGCATGCAGAGAGACTTTGAATTATTTGAATGTTTTGACTGCATCAGACTTGTTAGAATCCTTTTAATGATGATGATGATGATAATGATGATGATGATGATAATAATAATAATAATAATGTTACTTTGTTCATGGTAAAACATTACTACATTAATATAGTTTTGTACCTATAAAAGACTCGTAAACAAGTGATCAACATCTAAAGTTAAAATGATAATCTCATTAAATACAATTATATGTAGGCTATCACGACCCCACTTTAGGAAACAAGTCTAACATCTTTATGACAAGTTAGTCAACGTACGTAGTTTTACCCTACCCTTTATTGTCATGGTATTCGATTTGATTAAATAAAGTCTTTTGACTTTCACAATCCACATGATATGGTTGTCTTGTTTTACTTTGCATCGCATCATTTTATGTTACTTTATCTCTCGATGTTATCATAACTATTATTATTGTTACTTGTGTCTTTATACGTACTGGACTTTCGGCTCATTTCGTAAATATGTGTTTCAACAGGTTCACATGTTACTTTGGACGGGATGCGAAGAGAGCTAAGTTGAGCTCTAGGATTTTTGAACAGAGAAAGATAGTCATTTTCGTAGCATATGATAGTTATCTAGATTTGGCTGATTAAATAATATGTAACGAATACTTTACCCTACGGCTCTCGAATGATGTTTAGATGATGTACACCTAAAGTTTCAGTTATGGAATTATCTCTTATGTTATGATTACTATGATAGTAACACGTTAGCCTTAATCGGGTTGGGGTGTTACAGATATAGTCACCCAACAAAAAACAACATTATGTTTAGTAATCAACATACAATATAAAAAAAGACGCACACACTAGTGATAGGGGTGAGCAAGAACCGACTTGTTTTCTACCGGAACCGCCAGAACCAGATGGACCGAACCAGACAGAACTGGTTGTACTAATATATGTTCGGTTTCCGTTTCCCTTAGTATTTTTATACGATTTTCTGTTCAATTTCGGTTCGGTTTCAATCCCAAACACGGTTATGTACCTAGATAATCGATAGCCCTTGAAATTTTTTAATATTAATAAAATATTAATTTATTTATGAAGCAAACTTAACAAAAAGTTAATGTAAAAGGCTTTTGTTCGTATATTCTATGAAAATTTTAATACATCATTGACTTTGTACATTCACAAATCAAAGCAAACAAACCCGACCAAATACACTATTAAAGAACAACATTGATTGGCACCACATCAAGTTATTATTGTGGTTTATGTATCCAAATTATGGTTTTAGTTTAATATTTATTTGAAATTTTTAATTGATTATCACACTAGTTCGTTATTATAGGTTCTTCAATAAAACCGACTCTTTACTGGTTCTTTAACAAAAACGTAACCGTTTTCTCAGTTAGGAATCGAACTAATTAGGTTACCATGAGGTTCGGTTTTAGTTTTCACATTTAGGCTATTTGGTTCCCTGTTCCAACCGGCCCAGATTCGGTTCTAGCCGATTCAAACCGGTTGCACACCCTTATATGGTAATACTCAATCATACAACATATATTTGGTAGTCAACAATCAACATGTAGTAGAAAGCAAAACATATAATAATCAAGAATATACAAACATCAATAATCAATTACGATACTAATAAACAACAAGAAGCACATATTAGACAACAAAATATAATGATTTTGAAGAAACAAATGTTAGCACTAAGCAAGTGTCAACAATGAATTGGGTACTAGCATTAAAGGGTTACTATCTATGATTTATAAAAGACACATCTAAACCTTCCCCTACATGTAAGTAACCTAAATTCCACATGTCCACATACTCCTATCCTAGATCATGCATTCAGAAATATGCAACTCAAGCAAATCTTATTTGATAGTATCCACCAAAGTCGATATGAGCCTATATCTACTTCTTGTCCTCATAACATGTAAGCTCTCTATTGCTCTAGTTGGCATAGTTGTTTGTCTCTTCTTCATATGTCCTATGCATCTTAAACTCTTCTCTAATCTTATTTGATATACTAATTTTGTTTGATATACTACTTTTACACTTGCACACCCAATGTATAATGTATAACATAATTGCCATTGACATATGATCCCAACAAACCAAACACCACACAATTAAAAATGGGTTTTAACATGTATCGTTGGGTTTCATGCCCAGACAGTTATCATTAAGTGATATGATGAGTTTTGAATCATAACATATCGTTAATATTATATTTTTGAAGTCTTGTAAAATATAAATCATGAATGATGTTACTTGCACACGTGTAATACAAGTATCAAAGGAATTATTGTTCTAGCATTTTACATCAAACATGTATTGTTTGCATTTTAGACATTCAATGTATATATTTCATGCATAATTGATAACATGATATGTAGGATGATGAATATAAAGGATGTGAAATAAATATAAAAGAAAAATCTTTCATAGCTATATCAAGGGGATGGTGTTGTGTACTTTTTTCTTTTATAGTATTATATTCATAAAATATCATAAAACTATCCTCTTATAACATCTTCTTATCTCCAGGTATAACCCTATTTGTTACATTTTAACTATCCTAAAACTTTATCTTATCATAATCCTTGTGCCTACTTGTGGTGCGCAAGCGCTACTCAATGTTACTATTTCCACACCTAATACTAGCCTCAACACCATGATCCTAAAACCACATATGGTCACCCTAATCATATTTGTGTGTAATCTAATATCCACTAAAACCCTACTTTGTTATTAGCTCCATCCGACCATAAATACAATACCTTATATCTGATGTGCTTTCTCCCTTTATGCCTTTTCCACCTATTTTCCTAAAGCTATGCAATCTCCACTATCTGGCTTTTTCTTATAACTACTACCTCTACCAATTTAACATAGCTAGTGTTCTTACATTCCAAGAAGACACACACAAATTATTATCCATTTACTTTATTTTCTCTTCATCCCTTGTCCAATGACATAATCCTAATGAACCGCCATGCTTCTTGTCACTTGTGATTGTAACAAGTCATTAAAAATATCAAAGCGGGCACCAAAACACCCAGTAAGTATAACACATAACGATTAATAGATGATCAACAATTATAAGCCACATAAAGCATAAACACGGGTAACAATACTCCAACCATCAAGGATCACACATTGACTGTAAACAATCAAGCAACACACAATGACAACAAGTAATTACTACATGTTAAAATAAACATATAATGTGTAATAATGTACACGGTTTCAACACAAAAACACATGGTGAGAAACGATATACATTAAGCAACATTATTCAGTGACAACAAGAAACAAGGAGCACATAATGAATACTAACAAACATAGAGTACCTGCAACCCACAAGGTGCAATTGTATCACATGATGAGAAACAAGGGGCATACACGACATATATTACACATAATGAGAATATAATGCCAATAAGCAACACTAAGAACAATAGACCATGAACTCACATAGCACACGATGACAACGCATAACAAGAGACTCTTAAAACATAGTATATATACAACATACAATGAGAATAACGCATCCAAACCAGCTAATTTAATGATTATAATATGATGGAAACATATGCTTGTAAAGTTAAAAAGGAGAGATATAGTGCCCAGTGCTTGTGGATGTAGGTGACGAAAAATGCTTACCATTTCAGACTTTTTGTTGTTAACATATGTATGGTTGACTGGGTGATATAAGAAAGCCTTTTCATGGGATCTCCACTCTGCTAGAAAAACAATCACCACATTTATGAATACGTATGTTGCAGGGGAACTCTCTCCCACGTTTCTAGGACGTTGACTTGTTTTCCATCAAAGGCACATGCCGATTGTCAATGGTGCTTATAATCATT
This sequence comes from Flaveria bidentis, assembly GCA_018326385.1. Taxonomy (NCBI): domain Eukaryota; kingdom Viridiplantae; phylum Streptophyta; class Magnoliopsida; order Asterales; family Asteraceae; genus Flaveria; species Flaveria bidentis. Next base: position 8,159 of record BJCM01101303.1, read on the forward strand.
TATGGTGTAGTTTAGAGTTTACATAATCACCGGTACAAAAGAAAAATAATAAAATCCTAGGCTACTCGTAGAGCTATTTAAAAAGAGAGTGACTCGTGGTTTGCTTGAAACCGACTCGATTAATAAACAACTCAGCTTGGTTTGTAAACAAGCCGAGACTAAGCCAATATTAGCTGCCTCATGATAAGTTTTATTTTGATGGTGATTTTGAGTTGTATACTCGAGTAATAGAGATGATCAAATTGACCGGCAGTACGTTAGTAATCTAATTAGCCGTTTAAAAAATCAACAAGTTAACAAACCAAAAGGCAAGTATTTCATTTCATACAAAAATTATGGCTTAGTGGAATAAATTAAACTAAACTAATCACGGGATCATTTATGTAAAATACTAGGGTTGCAAACGAACTGAACGTTCAGCGAACAGTTCGTGAACCATTTGACGGGAAGTTCTTTTATGTTCGTTTGTTTAGTAAATGAATGAACACAAACGTGAAAATTCTGTTCGTTTAGTTAAACGAACGAATATGAACACATCCCGCGTTCGTTCATTTATGTTCGCGAACGTTCGATAATGTGTTCGTTTATGTTCGTTAGTGTTCGTTCGTTGTAAGGCCCCATTCTCGGGACGCTTACAGCTGGCCAATCATCGCTCTTAAAACATATAATTACATTTAACTTTCATAAAATATCGCAGCGGAACATTAAAAAACTTTTTCACTATAAATGCTTTTGCAAAATAATACAACATTCGTTAAACCATTTCATTTGTTCACAATACAATGCAAAAACATTAACAAAAGAATGCCATCCAAATACCACGTAGTTGCCCCGCGCCATCCTCAACAATGCTAACCTACCAACTGGAAAATGCATAAAAAAGTCAACGTTGCTGAGTGAGTTCTAGTTTAACATAAAACATACTTTACATTCATTAAAACCGTTCTTTACTTTAACATGTGATCACACATCATACGTACACATAGATAATATCATTATTATCTTCATTATTCGTTCATTAACCCATTCATACGTTTATCATTACATCTTTTCATTCTGTCAAAACCATGAACTTTACCCTACCGTCATGCATAAAGCTGGTATTAGGCTGGGATCTATCATAGACCCCCCGTCATGGCGCATAGCAGCCTGGCCACAGTACCTAGGGTTAATTCAGGTGTACCATTGTCATGTGTTATACCCTCCGTTGTGCATAAAGCTGATACTATGCCGAGGTCTATCATAGACCTCCGTCATGGCGCACAACAACCTAGCCAAAGTATCTAGGGTAAGCGACAAGGTTCTATACAAATGGTCAATCACAAAGAAAGACCCCGATTTGCATCCTTCTGGGGTAGCTAACCCACACACCGTTAAGCTAACACCATTCATTGGGGCGTGTCTCGACATACAAGGCTTGCAAGACTATCTTTACTTTCTATCGTTCATTAATGCATGCATTCATTCATCATGTTCCTCTTTCATTATCTTCCACTTTACGTTACATAATACATTCATTTCATTCATTAACGTTCAACATAAAGCCATGGGAAAATAATCATACATCACAAGAAACATAAACATAACAGTCAACATCATCATGCAGGGCATCATACATACATAACATACATCATGCATAATCATACAACATCATACATCATCATGCATCATCATCATGCATAAGCATCAATCATACATCATAACATGCCCATCATAACATCTATGACCTCAAAACTCAACTTACATAACACCCGGGAATCTTCCCAAGTTAAAGCCTACATTTCACTTTTTCCCAAGAAGTCAGAAAATATTCTAAATGTTCATCCGCATTTGTCTTAGTTCATCCGCATTTCCTTTAACTTCATCCACATTTGTCATCCGTATTTCCATTAGTTCATCCGCATTTGTCATCCGCATTTGTTCACACTTAGACTTTCTCATCCGCATTGACCTTACTCATCCGCATTTGTCAATAC
>BJCM01101318.1:0-15530 GCA_018326385.1 Flaveria bidentis
TAATTTTCAGAAACAATTTTATCTAAATCCTTTTGTAAAGAGTTAATTTTTATTTAATATAATTTATGTTCTCTTACATGAGATTCATTCAAAATCATTGTTTCTTTAACTTTATCAGCCAATTGTTGAGCATGGACTCTATATCTTTCTACTTCCTCAACACATATTGATGAACATAACCTATCTCTTACCTCACTAGCCATGGGTGGAACTTTGTTTTCCATGTGAGCCATTAAAGCTTGATTTTCTTCCATGAATTCCTTCTCATACATACTCCAGTCACAGGTTCCATCTTGAAAAATGATCAGCCCAGATTCTTTTGAGTTACTTGTTCCTGCTGATGTATTAGTGGATGGTGGGGATGAGTTGATAAGTTGTGGTTACCTGAAAGATCTTTGAGATGATGATGTTTATTGAGACTGATGTTGCTGATGTTTTGTTGACACAGGATTTTGTTGATTGCATTCTCCAGAAAAGTGTCCATAGAGATTGCACTTGAAGCATCTACCTTTGACTTATCAACACCAATCCGTGATGATTTACTTGCAGCAGCCAAATTCTTGTTTCTTTTGAGATATTGTTTGGCTCTATAAGCAATCATTGTCATTTGCCATTGTAGATCCATCTCCTCCATTACATCTGGAGGTAGTTCTTCCAAGTCTTGTTGGCAAATGTTGGCACAGGTTAATGAGCTTCCTAGGTAAGCTTGAAAACTTGAACTGAAAGCTGCAAAAACTACTTTTTGTTCTTCAGAGTCCAGAATGACAGTGATGGACTCTGTTTGATTATTGGTTGATGAAGGCTTTGCTGATGATGTATCTCTTTGATCATGAGTTCTTCCTTTCTCTTTTCTTGACTTACTTTGAGAAGATTTCTTAGGAGGCTTTGATGCATAGAAACTTACTTCCTCTTCATCTTCACTCAAAGTACAAGAGTTATCACCATCATTGTTGGAAATAAAGGCACTTCCAACACTTTTTGTTTCTTTAAAATGATAGGGTGAGACATGAGTTCTCACACTATTGTTTCTTGATTTCTCATCCATTTCAAGACCCTCAACTTTAGCTACTAGTGTATCTAAACTAGTTGCTTTGAGGTCCATGGTGTTCTTGAATATGGATATAGTTTGCTTCCAACTTTCTGGTAAAGTATGTAGCATCTTCTTGTTTAATTCCTCATTTGTGTATTTCAACTTCAAGATATTCATTTCTGTAACAAGTTGCATAAGTCTATAAAGAGTGTCCTTCCTAATGCTTTGGATTTCATCACTCTCTTCACAAAGTGTATAAAGAATCTTCCACAAGGAACTTGCTGTTTTGTAATTCTCACACCGGATAATATTTCTTCAAGTAAAGCCATACTAAGCAAGCTGTATGCTTTAATATCAACTTTAACCTTCTTAACATCATTAGGTGACAGATCTTTTGTACTTATTGGTTGATTATTTTCATTATAATCTGGCCCAAGAGTGGGTGAAATATAAGGACCTTTAGTTATTGAAACCCGTAAGTCAGAATCTGTAAAATTAACATGATTCCTAAACTTGATTTTTCAGGATTTAAAGTTTATTTTTGTTTCCAACTTTGGAGGTTGGTATGATGATCCATCAAAGTTACTCATGATTAGTTAAGATCTAATATTTTAACTAATAAATTTGTTCAACTAATATGAACAATTTATGAATGTCGATCAATAACCAAGATCTGCTATTCAATTGATTTGAATATTGATCCAAGTTAATCAAGCAATGTAATAGTACTTGCTGAACGACAATTCACTGATTTAATTAAATCACACAAAAACGATTTGCTCAAAACAAATAGATCTAATTAGTAAGAAAACTGACAATTCTACTGAATCTATCAAACAATTAAACACAATTAACGCTGATATATCAATCGATCTAAATCAATGAGCACTTGGCTCTGATACCACCTATGAATCCAAGAATCGCAATAAGAAATTATCAGTGTTAATTGGACGTCGTCAAGTTAATGTTTGCGGAATGAACATTACTTTGTTTAATTGTAATAAATAATTATCAACAATAATGATTAATAATTAAGATGAACACAATGAATAGAATACAATTAATAATCTAACAAAAATATAATTCAAATGTATTTCATTAAAACATGTTAATGATTACAGATGAATAAAATATGAATGAATAATATTGATTTGATTTGAATGTATTGATGATGTGACGGCTACTAGGGTTTGTGTTTGTGTGATTTGTTGTGATGTTTGGTTTGTTGTGTTGATGCTTGGGTGTTTGCCATTCGAGCCGTCTACTTGATGTGAAACCTAGGATCCATATTTATAGGCATGTGTGTTTCTGTTAAAGAAACACCAAATCTCTTGGGATTTGCATAGTTTTCATGTTGACTTGTTGACTTGTAACACTTGTATTACAAGTGTTTGGACTCCGCAGGACTATGGTCTTCCGTAGATGTTAGTTCTTCCGCAAGAGGCTTGTTCTTCCGAAGGTACTTTGTTCGTCCGAAGGTACTTTGTTCTTCTGAAGGTACTTTGTTCTTCCGAAGGTACTTTGTTCTGACCTCAGTGTTTGTTGTTCATCCGTAGGAGATCTTCAGATGACCGATTTTGTGAGAAACATATCTACGGAAGAACAAAAATGTTCATCCGTAGATGTTTCTTACACTTAGTCAATTTCTAAAATTGACTAAGTATAATGTTTGTACCTGCAATCATACACTGATCAATACACATATGGGTTAACCTATATATAATGCATAATAATAAATTATAATTGTTCAGTACAAATTTTGATTACAGTTCTAATCCTATACAAAATGATCTAGACCTATAATTCCTCGATCTAACACAACCTCTTTCAATATAATATTTGTAAGATGAAATTTTAGAACCTAGACAACAACATCAGCAACAAAACAACAACAACAACTCAAGAATCCAACTATGACAGGTGTAACAAATTGAAGAAATGCAAAAAATGTGTCAAAATTAAATAGAAATGATGTGTTACCGGCAACAACAACAACCACCTGGTGGTCATTAGCGTTTGTACTTTTGTGGGATTTTAATAAGGTACACCACTCGAGATTGACTCAGAGATAGAGAAAAACACAAAAAGGTTAAGGAAACAATCAATGGTCTAAAAAAGTTAGCAAGTTCCTCAACACCAATTACTTCACCTCTAGTCACCCACATTTGGCAAGATATACCCTTGTTAAGTGAAACGGAATCTAAAACCGAATCACCACAACCTTCACAAACAACCACCACTTCACCACAATCACTTACCCATCAAGAACCACCCTTACTCGAACCAACCATGGCAGCTCCAGCCGAACAAACCCTTAGACCATGTACAACCCACGATGTTACCCTACAACCCCTCTACATAAACTACCCCACTATGGTGAACTTTGAGTTGAAATCCGGCCTTATCCACTTGTTACCACTCTTTCGAGCCCTTGAGAATGAAGACTCTCACAAATTCCTTATGAAATTTCATGTTGTGTGTTCTAGAATGAAACCACACAATGCTACCGAAGATCAAATCAAGCTTAGGGCATTCCCTTTTGCTATGCAAGATTCGGCTAAAGAATGGTTATATTACCTACCATCGGGGCTGGTAAACACATGGAACGATCTTGCAAAATATTTCTTAGATAAGTATTTCCCAGAAGACAAAAGCCTCTATTCTACACAAGAATATCATTAGGATCAAACAAGCAAAAAGAGAAGCTTTGCATACTTATTGGGAAAGATTCAAGAAGTTATGTACTCGGTGCCCATAACATGGCATCTCGGAACATTAACTACTTCAATACTTTTATGAAGGTTAGCACCACTAGAGAGACGTTTTATATATACCTCTAATGGGGGAGCTTTACTTGATAAAACACCATCCTAAATCAGAGCCTTGATATCCTTTATAGTCGAAGATACCAAACATTCTTCACAAGAAGATGGATGGTATGATGATGTACCATGGGCGGTTAAAGAAGTGAGCACTCCTCAAATTGAAAGTCAACTTGCTAAATTGACTAAAGCTGTAATGCAACTTACAAAAGGCAAGGAGGTTGAGCTAAAATCTCGAGCGTGTGGAATATGTTTACAATTTGGGCACCCCACTAGTATGTGTCCAACACTTCAAGAAGATTAAAGGACCGTTTAAGAGGTGTTTGGTCACTTAAAACACAACACACAATGAGGAAAGTGATGTTTAGAACACTTAAATGATCAAATAGGGAACTGGTAACACACAAGTATGATACTTAAAACACTAGTAAAGTACAGAACAAAGAACAAACACACGTAATTGGTTTTCAAGAATGTTGTATATTGCTCTCAAGTTTATTTATTTACAAGTGTTAAGCATATTTTTAATGTTACAAAGACTAGAGATACTTATACTACATCCTACAGTCAGTGATTATTTGAAGGCCAACTGGTTACATTTGAACTAGAGAACAAAATCAAATGTAGAGTCAAAAGGCAGTTTGCCTTTTGACTAGTGACTATGACACGCCATAGCTCATATTCTAATATATTACAAAAAGTATTAAAGTACATAAAGTAGAAAGCATAGACAAAAGGCCTCAATATACAGTTTACCAAAAGCATGGACCTTTTAACCAACTAGTGAAAGTTGGTTAGTCAACAAAGTCGCAAGCGAAAGTGATCCAACTTTATGGTATAGTACATCAGATAAAAGCATGTGTTCAAAAGTCTTCAGAAGATAATCTGTCTTCACTTCTAGGCTTCGGAAGACTTTATCTCTGAAACTTCAAAAGACTTCACTTTAAGTTTTTGAAGATGTTGGTCTTGGCTTCAGAAGATTTTACACTTAGAATATTTTTTAGTGCATGGTGTAAAACTTCCAAAGCATTCTACTTTTGCACTTTAGTGTATGCATGCAAGAAGAATTTGTATGTTTTAGGTGCATCAACCTTTATATAAATCTTACTAACTCCTCCTAGGCTGATGCTACCAAAACATATAAAGATCTTAGATGTTAACAGTCCTCATTATGATAATGATCATACCTTTCTTCATCAAATGGTCAGGATCACTCAAACTCTCATAGTATCCTCTCAACGTTAATTGAACATTCTTGCCATGTGTAGACATCTTCAATACCTTGAGCTCTAATCACATGCCATCTTTCCGGATTAGTGGAGTAAGTATAGGACAAGATGGGTTATCCTGTTGCAAGAGGTGTTGCTTGAATAGGAGTTGTTTGAGCTTCCTCTTGATGCACTTCCTCAACATGTTCTGACTCATCCTGAGGTTTGGATATGGATGACCCTGTCTTCTTCTTCTTCTTAGGCTTGGGCTTAGAGGCCATCCTTTTCCTTCTCTTTGAACTTTTTAACCGAGAAGACTGGCCGACAACACCATGTTGTTCTGTCTTGTCTTTCTCAGTTGGGGCTGCCTCCCTCACAGGTTTAGAAGGAGATGTAGGTTGACTCTGTTGTTGATCACAAGATAAAGCTTGCTGAGGCTCAGCAGGAGATCCACGTTGAGTTGTCTCAAATGATTCAACCTTAACCTCCACTTCTTAAGGGCTTGACTTGGTGGGGAGTGTAAATCAATAAGCTCTCCTCTTTTAATCTTCTGCTTGATCACTCTTATGTGATCATCTATGGTGGATAGAGACATAGGGCCAAGTCTCCTTCCAGAGAATGCATACAACTTCAAGAAGCTCATCATCCTATGCCTATCATCAGACTTTGGAATTTTCTGGATGATGACTCTTGCTTTGGCAGCTTCTTCCCTTATTTTTCTATTTATTTCCTTCTACTTTTTGAGTACTTGAAGCTCAAGTTGTTTGAGATACTCAAAATTAATATACTCAAATGCCAAGGGAAGAAGTGCATCTACTTGGTAGAGACCTATGGCACTCAAGTAGTTGATCATATTTATCCTGTCAGTTTCCTTACCTATCTGAGGTTCTTGTGGTGCCACAGTCTCTTGCACAGGGCTTTTTTGTACTGGTGAGAGAGTAGGAACATGTTTGTAGATTCTTTTTAGTCTCTTTTCTTCCTTGATCTGAGGAAGAAACCTTACATCCTCTGCTTCTTTCTTCTCTCTAAACACTTCAATGTCTGCTAGTTCATTAATTTCCTCTAAGGGGAGGGAGATGATTTGATCAATGTTATAGTTCCTGGTCTGTAAGTAAGCAATCTTGACTGCCTTTAACTCATTATTCTGAGTGTCTAGTCTGGGGGCAGCCCTAATTGCAACTTGCATGAATCCTGAAGACCCAATAGAACTATCTCCCCTTAGCTTCCTCTTCCTCTCTCTCTCCCCCCTCTTCAATTTCCCCGGGAGTCAGTTTCCTTTTCCCTTTGTCACTCATCGACCTTTGTGACTCAAGGTGGAGAGAGCTTTGGCCTTCATTACTTGGAGTAGCATCCATGCTCTGGCCAGAGAGGCTGTGATACACCTTCACTAGTGGTTGTAGGTGGGACAATACTCTTAGGTTCTATCACTAGGCCTTCAGTCAAGGTTTTCCCTTTGAAGCTAATCTCAGGGTCTGCCTCAACATCCAATTGACCGATGCTATTACCTAATTGTCTTTGTCTCCTTCTTTGGCTGAACACTTTAGTAATTCTATCTTGAATCCTCTGAGCCGGCCTGTCAGCTTGCCTAGATTGGCTTGGGTTGGCAAGTGGCACGTTAATCAGGTCAAGACCTTTATAGTAGTTCAAGGTTTGAAAATTTAAGATCTCTTGTTTCCCTTGAACTCTTTGAAGAATGAGGGCTCTTCTATTAGCATCATACCTCCACCCTATTATGTAGTTGGAAGATCCTCAAGGTGGAGATGATATATCCCTTGGTATACCTTCCTCAAATAGACTCTGAGTGAAAGAGTCTATAGAGTCCACATCAATATGAACTTGAGGAAGTTGCTGAGTATGTACAACTGCAAGTGAGGATGATGAGTCCTTAATGTCCATACTCTATGAAGAACTCCTAGCTTTTATGATTGTAATGACTTTCTCCCCCCTTTTTGGTAGCATCACCCACTTACATAGGTGATCTAGGAGTTAGGTCAATCACATCCACAAGTTTTTGTGTTCTTAGATAAGCTCTCCTTAAAGGTTTCTCAACTAGTTTTTCCTTAAGCTAAGAAATCTCCAGTTGCTGTTATTGACCCTGTTGTGTAAGGTAGTCGCATGAGATTCCAAGTGACTAACCTTAAAGACTAAAAACGTACACCTTTTTGACATTTTTTGCACCTTTAGTCTTAAATTCCCCGTTTCTTGTCACTGGGGGATGAGATAATTGGACGAAAGTCCTCAGTCTCACCACCAGCATGAGGTTCTTGGCTATTGGTTTTTCTCTGCTCACTGACAACTTCAAATGAAGTGTCAATGGGCTGAGTTACCATGGTTGAGGTCTTAATAATGTAATTAGTTGCAGAAGTGAGAGCCTCTTCCATATGGACCTCCAGATAATGTTCAGGGAGATCCACCTCAGTGGTAGGTGGATGATATAGGCTAGATAGGGGAGAGGTAGGAGCACTCATCTCTCTTTGAGTAGGAGAAGTGAAGAGAGACTCATAGTACTCACTAAATCCCAAGTCTTTATAATCATATAAGTCTAGGCTAGGAAATGGTTGGTTTAGATCTAAAGGCTGGGGATGGTAACTTTCCCTTGAAGGTTGTTCACTTGAGTGTTGAGACTCAGAGTGAAGGCTTAAGGCTGTTGGGCTAATGAGCTCATCAATCTGAATATGAGGAACCTCAGCACTGATTCTTGAAGAGATAGGAGTGGTTTGCTCCTCAAGGGAAGTGGGAGCTCCAGTGTCCACTTCCTCCTATGTGGGTAGTGATATGCGAGCCTGCACAAGCTAAATAGCTAGTGCAGGGCTTTGTTTGGATTTTATTTAGTAGGTAAGGGTGATTTGAGATTGTTTGGGTAGTTAAGAACTGGAAGGTGTGGGTTAAACCTTAAGCAATGAGCTCTAACATTTTGGGGACAAGGGCTGTTTCTACCCAAGAGAAACCAACAGTTGGTTTCTTCATGATTTTAAAAATGTCGGGCTTTATCTTCCCAATTTAAGAATATTATCTGTTTAACTATGAGCCTAGTTTATAGTTAAGAATGCATTGAACATATCTAGGAAACATATAATACTCTAAGGAGTCCAAGTTTGCAAGCAAATTTGTACAAACAAACTAAGAGTACCTGAACTTGACCCCCTGAACCTTTCCATGCACTATGAAGGAGAGATCTTCAGGAATCTGGTTGCAGCCCCCATGCTTGTTGGACAAGCTGTGGATGACCACATGTAGTAAGTACTCCACTGTGATGAGATATTCCCTTTCTTGAAGGTCTTTATAGCAAAATCTCCCTCACAGCCCATATGTTGAAAGGAGTGGTTAACATCTTCCTTTGGAAAGGATACCTCATCTTCCTCATCATCCAGCTGAAGATGGTTATTGATGATGGCTGGAGTGATAAAGATTGTCTTTCCCTGCACTATAGCAGATAGTGCCTTCTTCCCATCCATGACAACCTCTTGGCAAGTTTTCCAAAATTTGAGTAGATGATAAAGAACAGGATTAATGGTTAGGGAGGTGTAGTAGTTTGATAGGGCCAAAAAGCAGCAAACCTTTGAGAAACTAGGATCTTTCTTAGAGTTTAACAAAGCAACCTAATTGTGTTGCCCGTGAAGCTGCATGGAGAAATCAGGATCGTTCTGCAATTTAGGTTGGCCATTTGAGAAAGCTTAAGTGTGAAGGAAATGAAGAAGAAAGGCGGTTTATGAGAGAATTTAGGTTTTGCAAAGGTACAAAGCAAGAAGATAATGAAAGAGGGGGGAAGCGTTGGGTATATATATGAAATGAATCTCAAACAAAGTTAATGAAAGAGGATAAACTTTGAAATCAAGAAGTTGGTCCCACCTTTGAAAACTAGTTTTCTTTTGCCCAAAAAGTTAGTTTTCTTGGAAGTCTAAAATCTTCCAAATGTAACTTCTCTTTGAAAGTTTTAATGAAAAGCTTCCGAAGTCAAAATAGCTTCGGAAGATATTCCAAAGAGCTTAGTAAATTTTGTTTCAGAAGAAATTTAACACTTGAAAGTTTAGTAAAAACTTATGAGAGTAAATTGCTTTCGAAAGATCGTTGTTCTTTAAAACATACAAGTATTTATGTGAAAGTTAAGCTTCGGAAGAGATTTTGGAAATTTCTTCCGAAGGTATATTTTCCTAAGTAGTTGTTTGTTTTGAAGACTTAAATTTCTTCCGAAGGTAAACAAAAATCTTCCAAAGGATAAAAGACAAACATTTTCTAAAATCTAAGGAATGTCTTCTAAAAAGATTTTTCCTTCCAAAGAAAAACAAGGGCTTATATAAGTGATAGAATAGACAAATATAGGACACACAAATGTTTTAGAAATAATATGATTAAGTTTTAAGAAAAGCTATTCAAAGTTAATCATTCCAATAGCTAAAACAAGATATTTAAATCTCTGAACATTAAATGCTTTTGTAAACAAATCAACATATTGTTCATTTGTGTTAAGTTTGACTAGTTTGATTAATCTCTTTTCAAAATTATCTCTAATCAAATGATACCTAATATTGATATGTTTTGTCCTTGAATTTGCACAAGATTCTCTGTGATAGAGATAGCATTGTTGTTGTCTATGTGAATGGGAGTCTCTCTGAAATTGAATCCATAGTCTAGCATCTAATTTTGAATCCAAAGCACTTGAGCATAACAACTTGTAACAACAATGTATTCTGCTTTAGCAGTTGATGCAGATACACATGATTGCTTCTTGCATTGCATTGAGACAATCCTTCTACCAAGGAATTGACATCCCATGATGTAGACTTTACAGTCATGTTGCAGCCACCATAATCACTATCTGTGTATTCATACATATTGAAATCAGAATTCTTTGGATACAAAAGGCCAAGTGTTAAGGCACCTTTGAGGTATCTTAAAATTCTCTTGATAGTGACTAGGTGTCACAAATTGGGGTTAGCTTGATATCTTGCACAATAACATGTAAAAAACATGATATCATACCTACTATCTGTGAGGTACATAAGAGATCCAATCATAGCCTTGTAAAGGTGCTCATCCACACACTCTCCCTCAAGATCAAGACCAAGGGAGTGGTTTCTGGCTATGGGTGTCTTAAGAATTTTACAATAAGTCATGTTGAATCTTTTAATTATGTCCTGAACATACTTTGACTGACTTATGAAGATATCATCTTCAAATTGCTTCACTTGAATTCCTAGAAAGAAATTGAGTTCCCCCATGGCACTCATTTCAAATATATCCTTTATCAACTTCTCAAAGTCCTTGTATAGCTTTGGATTAGTTGACCCAAAGATGATGTCATCTACATATACTTGAACTAGCATTAAGTCATTACCTGTTTCTTTAATGAATAGAGTTCCATCTATAGTACCTCTTCTATAGCCATGCTGACAGAGATACTGAAATAGAGTCTCATACCACTTTCTTGGTGCTTGATGCAACCCATAGAGAGCTTTATCAAGCCTATAGACATAATCAGGATTATTAGGATCTGCAAATCCTAGTGGTTGTTTGACTTACACCTATTCATCAATAACTACATAAAGAAAAGCACACTTGACATAAAGCTGGTAGACCTTGAAGTTCTTGGATGCAGCAAAAGCCAAGAATATCCTAGTAGCTTCTAGTCTTGTAACAGGATCAAAGACATTTGTATAGTCAATTCCTTCTTCTTGTGTGTATCCTTGGACAACTAGTCTTGCCTTGTTTTTTATGACAATTCCTCTATCATCATTTTTATTCCAAAAATCCATTTGGTTCCTATAGTAGTCTTCCCATAAGGATGAGGATATAGAATCCAAACCTTTTGCCTTTTGAATTGAAGTAGCTCCTCCTGCATAGCTTCAAAGCAACTTCCATCCTTCAAAGCCTTATCAACCGTCTTAGTCTTTATCTGGGATAATCAACAAGAGTGGAGACATATATTTGCATCATGGGTCTGTCCTCTTGTCTTTACCTCTGAATCAATATTTCCAATGATGTTTGTGGTAGGATGAGACTAGTGAATCCTTAGCTGAGGAATCACATCTAGTTGCTTAGAGGGATCTAAATTAGAAAAATTTAGATCTAACAGTGAGGTTTTTCCCACCACATCAGCACACTTATCAAGTGCGACTTCATCCAATGAGTGTGTGACATCATTGATGTTATCTTTAATGGAATGGTTATCAGCATCTAGAAATTCTTGATCACTATCACTATCACCATTCTCTCCTATATTTGAAGCTCCTGTATCTGAGTTTTGTGCTTTTAAGCTGGAATTTGAAGGCATTTCAGATGTATCAGCTGAATTTGTCATTGTTGTGCTGATAGGTTCTCCATTTGTATAGTTAGTTACAACTAGAGCTGAAGTAGTGTGTGTTGAAGGTCTTTTCAGCTTAATCTTGGATCAGGATCACCTATAGGTAGAATATTTATGGACCCTGAAACATTCTCATAATATTTGTTACAACAGTTTGTAACTAAATCAAGATCAAATAGCCAATCAAGACAAGAACCATTTACATTGAGGTCACATTGGCTAACTCTTCAACTGCTTTAGTTCTAAGATTGTATACTCTGTAAGCCTTGGATCGAGAAGAGTATCCAATGAAATGTCCATCATCTGATGGTGCCAAGACATCCAAATGACCTGAGAAAGCCAATAAAAGACTTCCTTTTATGCCAAAGCTCATAAAGAGTTTACCATGTGTCTTAACTACTAAAACTTTGTTTTGCACATAGCAAGCTATGTTGACTGCCTCTGCCAAGAAGGTGATGGGAATTTTAGAGTCAGACAACATAGTTCATTCAGCTTCAATAAGTTTCATGTTTCTCCTCTCAACAACACCATTTTGCTGAGGAGTCTTGGGAGCACTGTATTTGTCTTGTAATACCCTTTTTATCACATTATGTATCAAGGATTTGGTTCTTGAATCAAGTACCTTAATCACATCTTATGGTCATGACCTTGTGATCAAATTGATTATCAATCTTTAAGATGAAGTTCTTGAGAATCTTAGGGGTCTTATCCTTAGTTCTTAGAAAAAAGACCCAAGTGAATCTTATGAAGTCATCTATGATCACCAAACAATAAGAGGTCCTTCCTAGACTCATTACACTAGTAGGGCCAAAGAGATCCGTATGTAACAAGTGTAGGGGAGTAGTGATGGAGTTTCTTTCCTTTGGCTTGTGAGATACCTTATGTTGCTTCCCCTTCAAGCATGCAACACAGTGGTCATCACTTGTAAACTCTTTCTTTGGCATTCTAGTTACCAAGTCAGTTTTAATTAATTTATTCATGTTCTTAAATTTTACACGGCACATTCTTTTATGCCAGAGGAAAGATTCATCACTATTTGCTTTAGATAGAAAGCATGAAACTTCTCTTGAGGGAATTGTTTCTTGCAAATCCATCTTGTACATGTTCCTTTACTTGGAAGCTCTAAGCAGGATATGATCATGAGGAATGACCACCCCAGGCTTGAAAACAATGAACTCATGCTCAGTGAAGAGCATGTTATGACTCTCATTACAAAATTGAGAAACACTTAGAAGATTGTATCCAAGCTCCTTGATAAAGTTTACCTTCTTAATGTTGAGCTTACCATTTATGACCTTGACCCTTCCAGTAATGTAACCACCAACATCTCCTCCAAAAGCAACTGCTCCTCCATCAATTCTTTCAAATTTTTGGAGTAGTGACCTATTGCATGTCATGTGCTTGGAACAGCTACTATCAATGATCCATATGTTTTTGTTTGTCTTTAGCTATCCCTACACAAAAGAAATGGTTAGTTACATTTGGAAACACAAGCCTTCTTGGTCTTGGGCTTTTCAAAAGAAGTTAAAGGCAATGCAACAGTAATAGATCCTATAGTCATATTTTTAGGATCATTTGCTGATGTTGATGGAGAACTTTTAGTCACTTGGTATTTCCTTGTCTTCCACACCACCTTTGGAAGCTTAGACTTGACCTTCAATACTTCAGAAGTTTTGCTAACTTCAGAAGTTTTGTTGACCGGACCTTCAGAAGATACTACTAACACTACAACAGGTTTTAGTGCTTTAGAAGTATTCCATTCTTCTAAGACCAAATTTTCTTTCGAAGGCAATTTTCCACTTGCCTTCATCTTCATTTTGTAGCTTCCGAGAGGGAAAGTCTTTCCTTACAAAGCTTGAATCTTCTTTAAAGTCTTCGAAGTCTCTTTCTTGGTCATGTGGATAGTACCTTTTGGATTGTAAGGACAATACTTAGCAAGATGAGAGGCACTCCCACACATGAAACAATCCATTTTCTTCTTCTTAAGAGCCTTTTTGTGTGAACAAGACTAAACTTGATCACTTTCCTTCTCCATCTTCATCTTTGCAGATTCTATGGAGGTTCTTTTAGGGTGAGAACTTCCTTTGGAGCTGGATGGTTGAGGTATTGTAGTAGTGGTACACAACTAATCAGCCTTCTTAATGCTGCTAGGATGATTTGGGCATAAACTAGAATCCTGGTACTAGAGTTTAAGATAATGTATTCAGTCTTCACCACCTAATCCTACAGAGATGAAAACTTGTTTCTGCTTAGAGTTAAAGGTGGCATTGATCTCTTGAGCCTTCTTTGCTTTTTTCTTGCTCTTCCTGATCAAGTTCTTTCTCATAGACTTTGTTATCCCAACTTTCTTATTCTCCTCAGAAGGATAGTGACCCTTCTTAGAATCCTCTTGTAGGGTCGGTGAAGGGGGTCACTTACAACACAACAACACAAAGAGGAGATTAACCAACCTTAATCAAACAGTAAGACTGGATTAACCACAAGTATGACACTAAGAACAAAAGTAATAAGTAAGAGACAGAACAAGAGAACACAAGTGTTTGGTTTTCAATGATGTAGTATATTGCTTTCTCAAGTTCTATTACAAGTGTTACAAAGCATAAAAGAAAGATACACGAACAAGGAATACTTATACTACATCCTACAGCCGGCTATACTTTGAAAGTCAGCTGGATACATTTGACTAGACACAAACAAAATCAATTATAGAGTCAAAGGGCAGATTGCCTTTTGACTAGTGACTATGACATGTCATAGCTCACATCTTTATCTATTACAAAAAGGATAAAGTACATGAAGTAAAAAGTTACAAACTCAAGACCTCAATTTACATTTACCAAAAGCATGGACCTTTTCACCTACTCATGTAAGTTGGTGACTTTACAGAGATGAAGTAGAAAGGTGTCCAGCTTTATGGAAAAGTACATTAGATAAAGCATGTGTTAAAAGTCTTCGGAAGAAATCTGTCTTCATGAGTTGAAGCTTCGGAAGACTTCATCTTTGGCTTCGAAAGATATTGGTCTTGGCTTTGGAAGATTTCACACTTAGAATATTTCTGTTGCATGTGTGAAACTTCCTAAGAATTCTTCTTCAATGCACTTGTGCAACATGCAGGATAGACTTTGGATGTTTGGGTTGCATCAGCCTCTTCATTAATCTTTACAAACTCCCCCTAGGATAATACTACCAAAACACTTAGTAGACTTCCAATATCAACAGTCCTCATTAGGATGATCACCATTCCTTTCTTCATAAGGTGATTAGGATCCTTTAGACTGCCAAAGTGTCTTCTCATGTCAAAGAGATCATGCAGAGGCAACTGAAACATGCCTTGCCATGTGTAAATGTCTTTAGTACCTTGATCTCTAATGGCATGCCATCTTTCTGGATTTGTGGTGTATGTCCAAGACAAGATGGGTCTTCATGATGCTAGAGGAGTTGTTTGAATTGGAGTTATGTAGCATCCTCTGGCTGCACATCCTTATGATGTTCTGACTCATCCTAGGGTTTAAAAGAGGGTACAGTCTTCTTCTTCTTTGGCTTTGGTTTAGAAGCCATCCTCTTCTTTCTCTTTATAAGTTTTAACTGCGAAGACTAGCTTGCAGTACCCGATTGATCTTCATTGTCTTTCTCAGTTGGCACTTCCTCTCTCTCATGCTCAGAAGGAGAGGGAGGTTGACCTTGCTGTGGATCAGAAGATGAAGCTTGCTAAGATTCAGTAGGAGGTTTAGGTTGTGTTGTCTCTAGTTGTTCAACCTTAACCTCCACTTCAGGTGGGGCTTGACTTGGAGGGGAGTGTAAGTCAATGAGCTCTCCACTTTTGATCTTCTGCTTGATCACCCTGATATGGTCATCCATAGTGGAAAGAGACATGGGGCCAAGTCTCCTTCCGGAGAATCCATGCAGCTTCAAGAAGCCATCATCCTTTTCCTGTTAGCAGATTTCTTCATGCTCTTTTGGATGATGGCTCTTGATTTGGCAGCTTCTTCCCTTAGCTTCCTCTTAGTTGTCTTTCTGTCCTTGACTACCTCAAGTTCAAGTTGTTTTAAGTACTCAAACTCAATATAGTCATAGGACAAGGGAAGAAGTGCTTCTGCCTAATAAAGGCCTGTGGCACTCAGGTAGTTGATCATCTTGATCCTATCTTCTTCTTTGTCTACCTGAGGTTC